>JARQTG010000259.1:1914001-2067800 GCA_030142615.1 Syrista parreyssii
AGTTGGTGGTGGTGGTGGAGGCGGAGGAGGTACATATGGTGGTCTAGTTGGTGGTGGTGGTGGAGGCGGAGGAGGTACATATGGTGGTCTAGTTGGTGGTGGTGGTGGAGGCGGAGGAGGTATATATGGTGGTCTAGTTGGTGGTGGTGGTGGAGGCGGAGGAGGTACATATGGTGGTCTTGTTGGTGGTGGTGGTGGAGGCGGAGGAGGTCTTGTTGGAGGTGGTGGCGGCGGAACGTAAGGCGGCTTTGTTGGAGAAGGGGGTGGTTGAGGTGGGAAAGTCAACGGATTATCTGGTGGTGGATAATGGTACCCGGGTGCAGGAGTTTTCTTCGGTGGTGTTGGAGATGATGGCGGCGAGGGTGGTGGAGTAGACGGTAGAGTCAGTGGATTGCTTGGTGGCGGATAACTGTAATTAGGTCGAGGGCTTGTAACTACTTGTGGTGGAAACGATGGCGGCGGCGCTCTCGTAGTAGGTGGAGGTGGCGGTGACCTCGAAGGTGGCGGTGGAGGAGGCAAAGTCAGTGGATTGCTTGGTGGCGGGTAGTTATAATTTGGTGGAGTACTGGAAACCACTTGCGGTGGAAACGATGGCGGCGGCGCTCTAGTAGTAGGTGGAGGTGGCGGTGACCTCGAAGGTGGCGGTGGAGGAGGCAAAGTCAGTGGATTGTTTGGTGGAGGGTAGTTATAATTTGGTGGAGTGCTGGAAACCACTTGCGGTGGAAACGATGGCGGCGGTGCTCTTGTAGTAGGTGGAGGTGGTGGCGGTGCTCTTGTAGTAGGTGGAGGTGGTGGTGGTGGTCTCGAAGTTGATGTTGGCGGTCTAAGTAAAATCAAAATCAAAATCCATTAACTATAATTCACCTGTTAATAAAGTCAAATCATCATTTTCTTGCATACGCTTTACGTACTATACTAATTCCTTGTACTATCTCGAAATACATACCGTGATGGTAGTGTAAATTGCGTTTCCGGTTTCTCATATACATAACCCTGGAAAGGTTCCTGCGGTCTGGCATAAGTCGCAATTGCCCTCTCGCTCCTCTCATGCCCGTAACACGTGGAGAGCAGCGCCACGAGTGTGGCGCTCCACACCAGTCTCCACTGTAACATACAGAAATAATATTTCATACATTCTCAAACGAATCTATCATATTTGATTTTTAAACGAAAAACATATTTCACAAAAGATATCACAAAAGAATGTATATATATCCATGTATCGTTCCGTGGAATAATCTCACGCCTCACCCAAGACCTTACATAACACAAACAGACTTTACAGGGAGTGTATAGGTACTGTCTGAAATATAGTGAATAATCGTGAAAGGTTTACGCGGGCAAGAAAAAGTATTTTGCAGCTCGTTAAACGGCAGGCGCTAATACACCGCTGCTTTGCGAAATATAAACATTATTAACAAAGACTATAAAAATAAATGAATAAAAACATATCTGCATACTGCAACGTTACTTTTATAGTCTATGCTGCATGAGGAAATCTTAGATTCCTCTAAACGAGGATTCAACGTCTCAGGATAAATGCTAATGCGCAGTGTCTAATTTCGTAATGAAACGATTATTAATAACTTCTAAGCTCTCGTCAATTTGCAGTAATATAATAAAGGAAAGCTTCTGTCTGGGCGCAACGCTATTAGCACGAATCGTGAATTAAACTCTCGTCCCGTTTACGACACAGCACGACACGCTGATTCTGGCTCGAAGAAACGTCCAGTGACCTTTAGCAGAATAATTTATATGGAGAATCGCCGCCATTGCTGGGGAAATATTACGCGCCAGTGTATTTCTTACTGTGAAAGGTTATGTGTTATGCGTATATATATATATTGATTTTATGTGTAGAACAGCTACGTGATGTTTATCGGATTGATACAACTAATGATTGTTTGATCGAATATTGGATCCATAGTTTTTATTAGCAATTTGGATCTCAATCAAGCGTGATATATTTCGGTACATTTACAATATTTTCATAATGTCCCCCTTGTGACATACTAATGGGACATTACAGTGATTTCTCTTGATCTTTTTGCAGGGAATTTGAATGTCCACGTTATATTTTTATGAAGAAATACACGCGACCTTATCATTTTAATTAATTGAAATAGTAAATTTTGGTTTACGTGCTTGAGATATTTAATCTCTGAATTGATTTGTTCCTTATATGGTTCTTGTCCGGGATCAGCTCCAGATTCAGGAGACTCATTTACATCTTACGCCATAAGAAGAGGATGGCTCTTGAAAATGGGATATCGAATAATAATTTCAGCAAGCTTATTGTGCTTGCAATTATGTCATTATTATTTTTGTTATTGCATAATAAATTTTATTCGAACTTCATATGACTATCTCAAAAAGTTTCACAATTCTATTGCAATAATTTGCTGGAATATACAAAAATATTTTAGGGGCGAATTTCATACGGTTTTTTGTTTTTTTTTTTGAAAATCTACTTTTTCTTCTCAACATATAAGAGAGCAAGAACAATATAGCCAGCTGTGCAGCTGCACGTACGACTCTCGTATTTGCATCTTGGCAAGAGAAAGCGTGGTTATTGCGCATCGTATAAGATCTTTGCTACAGACTTGAATGTCGTATCCATAATGGTAATTGGCGAGCAATTGACACCGTAGAAGTTAACGGAACGAAATAAAAGTCGAATCTACCAATAAAAGTACAATTGTACCTGTCAACGATCATATCAACAAGAATAATTACACCTTAGATAAATTCGACACAGAACTTTTGTAATCCCTCTAACAAAACATAAGAGAGTTTCACGACAAAGAAAGAGAAAATCGTATATTAATTTAAAGTGGTAATTAAAATTAATTTATTGATTTCTTACACGACCTCCGGCAACAATGAAACTTGTTTTCGGCATTCGATACTCTCGGTAGCTATGCTTAGTGCGGAAGGGAACGTTCTTGAAACGTGGATAGAATTCAATTACTTGGAGCGATTTAAATGTCAGCTAAGGATTATTTTCAATGTTTTACTGTACAGAGAAATAATTTTTTTTAAAGGTTAGCAAATGTACGTAAGACTGATGAGCATCTACTTTGCGCAAGAGACGACCAGCCTCGTTCGTTTTAAGCATCGAATAATGAAATACCACTATTTATCATCATTACGAAAGGACACGGGTCATCTCGGAATTTACTGTCCAATTTGTGCGCTGGCTATCTTGCGCAATGGACCAGGTAGCTACGTGGTGTAAATTTCATGTGGAACATTCGGCCATTTCATTATCTTGAATTATGCACAATCTGTACGTTGAAAATGTTAACCGTGATGGCTGACATGTTAAATTAGTATATAGATATACAGATTTTAGTGTCTAAATATATACGTAAAATTGACATTCAATAATCAATAGTTATTGATATCCGTGTAAAAATCTACTATAATTCTGTAATACATCTGTAGCAACTGTTACCCTAGGATATTTATCATAGATATTATATTGTTGATAATTGATATGTCTATGTTTATGCCTATAAGTATCTCAGTCATCTAATAATAAAAAATAGCGTATAATAAACTTTGGTAGATTGTAGTAGATTTTTATCAGTCAATTTAAAGTTTATATATTTGTATATAAACTATGCATCTGCATACATCTAAAGTTCCAATTGGTGGTTTTTAGTCGAGATGGTACATAGATTTGTAGAAGATCAAATTTTTGTACACGCGTAATGTATAAATATATATATATATATGTATTAGTTGGAATTTTGCAAATTTTGATAATTATTACCCGATAATTTAATCGAACAAAAATAATGGGTTCTTAAATAATACGGAAGTATCGAAAATGACGATGATTCCTGATTTTGTAATTTTCGTGAGTTTCACGAAATTTTATTTAAATTCGAAATCCAAAATATACATACGTATGTTCAACGCGTGTTAGAATTTTAAAATGATTTACACCTAATCGTTAGACGGTTGTGTCTACTAGTGTTACGAACATCTTGCAGTAAATTTGCGTATCCGGTTTATCAATGAAACACGGAATGACCGAGTTTAAAATTGATAGTAAAGAAATTGATTTGACTTTTTTTTTGTCTCTAACATCGTAACGCGAGAATTTAATTAAATTTTAAATACTATTACAAAGGTCGTATGGTATTGCTTTTTTAAAATTACTTTTCTTTTTTATCGAAGCCTTGTCAAGCATGCGTTATTTGTGAAATTTTGCGGTGTACCTTGTAGTCAAGGTTCGATGAATCGAATTCGATTTTGTCTAGTATAATACTATGTTAATAAACAGCTGCAATCACTATAGCATAGGAATGACTCGATCCATCTTAAGAAATCGAAAGTTATTTACTATTCCATTAGATGTTTTCTAGGAGTTTGACAAACACAAATTTAAAGGCCCATATTTTCTAATTGACAGAAAAGTGTGTCTGACGAAGTTTATAAATATTATTTATTTTCATTTATTTATATTAAATCGCACTGTGTGTTGCGATCGAGTGATTTTTATATAAAATACAAATTTTTCAAAAAAATTTCAAGATTACGTAAATTCGTTTGTATATTGTTTCAGTGACCTTTGATCTTAATTGTATTAAGTAACTATTTGACAGTGTCGCGTGATAGAGTCAATCAATTAATTGGCACCAGAGACAAATCACTAACGACACAATAATTATCTTCCTATAAGAAATTTCACGTGGTTTCGTTTTCCTATTTTTTTTTCTTTCTTAAAATGACGTCATTCCTTTAGGTGGAAAAGAAAGTGGCCAGAGGAATCGCCCAGTCGTATGGTACTGAATCGATTCGTGATATTATGTAACAGCACGGAATTCCACGAAGGTCAATCAAAGTATTTCACTTCTGGATCCGGTATCATAAATTTAAATAAGTGGAAAATGTTAATCATAAATTATGTAGTACTTTATAATGATATCAATTAAGGTGAAAAATTGTCATAACCATATTTTCGCAAAAAAAAAAAAAGAAAGAAATTGCACATAATAAAAAGACCCTTGACGATATTTCCAAAAAATAATTAATACAGCACCATCTGTATAACAATTGATCGAATCAACAAATATATACATAGAATTTATTTCTTTTTTCACACGATCCAGATTGACAATTAATGCGAAAATTATTCATCAGTCTTCCATTGTATTCCGAAATTTGTATCAAGGGCACACACACGCGTTATTCCGGACGCACACTACTTACCATTTTATGTGTTCGGCACTTTCGACTTATCTATAATAATTTTTGTTATCAGAAACAATAATTAAAAAACAAGAACGTTATCCCTTAAAAACTAACACATTTTTCTCACGAGAATCCAACGGTTCCGAGAGTCAACTTCTTCTTTCCGCGACATCGTCTGGGCCATTTATAGGATTCACTCCGATAGTCCTGAGGTGGGGTTTACACATAAGGAGTGGGTTCTTCGTTGATGATGATGATGGTGTTGGCGATGATGCCAGAGATCGCCATCGGTAAACGTGGTCCACACACGAGAAATTCTTCCAACGGAAAGTTGTCATCGTGTGTGAGGATGCTGTAATCATTGGATGCCTGAAACAAGATGGGAATAAGATGAACAGAAATGAACGGTGAGAGTATATCCATTATTAGATAAGAAGAAGGACGTTACCACCACACGATGACTTGATGACTTGAGTAAAGGACTACCACCTACGCCATATGTTATTCCTCGTGAACAGACAATTTTGATTTAACGAACCCAATGATTTGTAGTCATTTGGAAACGTGATGAATGATTATTATTATATCATCCAATGACTGTATATTAATGATGCTGAATATCATTGACGTCTTTTCGTGGAGATTTTTCTCATATAAATTTATGCTCTTGTATCATTCATTAATAATGTCAGATTTATTTCATTGAGCAATTCCTAAGTTCTGCCTATATAACTGTGTGTCTGTTTTTCTATTTCATTGAGAATCGTCAGCAGCTCATTGGTCCTTGCGTGGGTCGACTATTACCCTTACACAATATTTGCCATGTTATTACACACCTGTCTCTTAACGAGTAATATTCCTCTAAGAGATCCTAAGTGATATGGGACGTACCTTTATTTCATTGATTAATGATAACTTTGCCAGGAGTCTTGTTGTCTTGGATTTCTATTGCACAAATGCACTGGCGAGAGATGCTATACGGATTTTGTATTCTCCATTATAAAGGTTCTATTCATGGCTGTCATAACCTTCAATCGTAATATCATCAGGTCTAACATTCTTTCCGGCACTAGTGGGTGAAACAGTTCTCATCCTGAGCTCAGGGTTAACTAGGTGAAGAGAACAGTGCAGAAACGCAGTTAACCATTAACTAGATATTACATTGCTTTCGCATAGAAGGAGGATGTGACGAAATGGATTGATTTTTTATCGGTTGCCTCGTTGCGGTTAATACAAATCGTAAGTGGAATGAGATTAGCTGATAATGAGTATGTGTTATATATGACCTACCGAAGATGCTGATTAGTATGATTTTTTAAATATTTCTTTTCAATTTTATTTTTCACTTTCCTCTTTACCGTAATGCCAGTCACTGTTATACAGTTATGCTTACTTTATATACTAGTTTTTCAGAATTTGTAATATTATTTTAAGCAGCAGACATATGGTCCCATATGATCTTGCAGATGATTTTACACGAAGAATCACTTTGCTGGATTGGGAATGTGTATAGACTTTGGATTTTGTAAATTTTTACCAAAGATTATATATATGTGTAAAGAGATAGAATTTATGTGAGTGGAAGAGAGACAGACAGTGTAGATTCCTATTCCTGTTTGGATATATTTTTACATCGAATGGATTCCTGTTTGGATATATTTTCACATCGAATAGGAATGTCTGATTAGGCAAGTTTTATAGATTAGATTTTACGAATTTTCCATGTTCATTGCGAGTGCAAGAGAGATGGATTTATGCCGATAGAACAGAGAGAGCGAGGGACAAGAAGTTTAACACTAAATATATAATGTTGATTTCAACGTTTTAAAAATATTTATTATTCGAATCCACATTTTTATAATATTTTGTAATCGTTAGTTACTATACGCGCGTGCTAAAATTGGTACTAGATTTTCATGACAATTAACCCCCATTAGCTTACTTGTTTCTTCCATCGATAAAATCTCTCTTCCCCAAATATCTTTTCAGCAAAACAAGGTTACAATTTGTCCCTCATATATCCTGCGAACTTATGACTACTGTACAACAGACAGTTAGCAGCCTAAGCAGTTAGCTTTATGCTAACAAAGTGGACAACCGTGCCCATACGAATTAACATTTGCAAATTATAAGCATGATATTGATTGATTTCTATAACTTTACCATGTCCAATTCAGGTATATGAAAATAAGTAAGATTTTTATTATCGTTCCCCTCGACGTCACAAGTACCAAGTTGATAGAAATAAAGTAGATGGTATAAAAGTAGATAGAAATAAAAGATCAGCTGTTTCGACTTTCGTAAATTGTTCATATTTTCTCTATACGTGGGAGATCAACAGCTGTATATAGATATACAAGAATAATAGAAAGATACAGTCGATGACGTTTCGATGACCAAATTTTCAAATACTTCTAATTAATTCATACAATGTTTAAGAAGCATTGCCAATATATTATACATCAGTACGTTTTATGACTTATTCTCTGATTAGAAAAAAATATGTTGATTTATTATCGCAAATCCTCGAAAAGTCTTGCACAATTCCACATGAGGATCGTCAAGTGGTCGCGCAAGGACGACCTTGACTTAACGAGATGCGTGAGTAAGGAAGATGAAATTAGTTGGTTTAACGACCTTCTTGAAATTCGACTCAAGGTGTCCAATTGCTACTTGGGTTTTTTCCCGACAATTGTACGTTTTAACGTAACAAACCAAATCCCATCTTATAAACGGATAATCTAGATAAATAAATGAAGATCGTGCCTACCGAATTATCGTGATAAGCTTAAGCCTGCTATAGTCACATATATTGCAAGTCTTGTCGCAAGACTTGTGGGACTTGACCTGAAAAGTCCCAGTGGCCTCTGCACCTTTCGAGAGTCTGTACTCTTCTTGTACATTCTGTGCCACTGATGCCAACTTACAGGTACATAATATTCCAGACGAATGCTGCTCTACCATTTAAGACTCGAATCGTTGATAAATCATCTGATAGCTTAATACATGCAGGATCTACTATTAGGACGTTTTTTATTGGAGGTTTGATATACGTATTTTATACTTAGGATATTCATCGTAACTCTTAAGTTTGAAACTACTTTTTATGTTGCATAATCTATATATATATATATATTTTTTGATAAACAGCAAAAAATTGTGCAACATGACACTGGGTTTGCCATAGGAATTTATTTTGAGTATTTAACTAACTTGCTTGTATTTGATAGTATTATGAAATAACGTCAATAGATATTTGATTATTAATTTACTTTATTAG
Source organism: Syrista parreyssii (assembly GCA_030142615.1). NCBI lineage: Eukaryota > Metazoa > Arthropoda > Insecta > Hymenoptera > Cephidae > Syrista > Syrista parreyssii. The sequence continues at coordinate 1,922,487 of JARQTG010000259.1, forward strand.
TTGTTAATTTACGAATTATAAATTCATTATAAATAATAAAACGTAGTAAGTTTTTTTACTTAACGTCGTATTATTAAATGTCGGTTGAAGGCCAATGAGAAAGGATGCTGTACTTATCTGTATATGTATACAGACTTTTCAGGATACTCGATGTATCAAAAAGACGCTGGTTGAGTTATATAGGAATAATTTTAATATAAAGATATGATAAATGTTTTAAATGGATATTGACAAGTCAAATGAAAGAAATAACTGATACATGCAACGCGTATAATTTTTTATTGGTCTTTCCTTTCTCGCGAGTCTGCATTATAAAAAGAGGAGACAAAAAAGAAAGGATCTACAGGATGCAGTTCTTTTGAAAATGTCAGCGGCAAGCTTGCTTGGCCTTGAACTATTGAATCAGGAAATTTTTAATGAATATTCGAGTCTAAAGACCTGCATGGTTTTTTGACATGTAAATTTCGAAATAAACTTTTAAATTGTTCAATATGTTTTTGCCTAAGAATCCGTTTCTCATCTTCTTCTCTTACAATGCATCTTAATGCCTGCACGTGTTCGAGTCTTTGGTCATTTACCGTATGATGCATTGTGACTTTATGTTGAGGATTTTTCTCTTTTCTCTTCTTCTTTTCCTTCGGCGCTAAACACTGCCGCAACCAATAAGCACCTCCTAATTCCATGACCCCGGTACATGAGCACGTTGCTACACATGTGTATAGCAGTGAAAGTGATATGCTAAATGTTAGTCAGTTTACATACTACCGTTACGTCATGTGATCTTGGTATACGCGTATATACATATGCATATGCACTAGAAGTGCATTCACTGACGTAATGCAGTTATACATGTCCTGTGCAGTGAATGCACTTTACATATACAGAACTTCTGTCTTTAAGGTATACTCGAGTTTTCATGATTATTTTACATTTTTAAACGCATTTGCTTAAATATAATTTATATTAATAACGCGTAATATATTGTGCATATGCATTTTTAATATTTTAGATGAATCTTTACTTGAGTTTTTGTTTACGGTCGGATATCACATTGTTCTCTATAGGAATTCCTTTTGTGAACTGGTTTAAGACGATTTTCGATCTAATAAGAAATTTTTCAATGAATTTGTTTGTAATTATTAAGAAATTACTTAAAATACTTGTGACCTCTTGTTATTACACAAGGTGTCCTAAAATATGAAGATTTTTCAATAGGTCTTAGCATCTTAAATTTTATTCACGTTTCATTTATCAATCACCCATAGATTATTAATTGATGACTTTTTGGAATTCGAGGTAAAACCAGTAATATTCATAAATTAAGTGTATAGTGGCGAGGTGAAGGAATTCCTAGAAGTAAAGATATCGATGTCATTATATGAAATTTTAGATTAAAAAGGCAGTATAATTTTTTTTTACATGTCTAAATACATTTACGTTTATCTGTCAATCTTGTTCGATCATTACTCGATGACACGTGAGACTGAACGCTGAGATTAATTTATTAAAATATAAATAAAAATAAAAAATGAGAAAAAATTTGCAAAATGTCGCGTAAAGAGGAATATGGGAAATTTCAATGTATTTATGTAATTCTGGTAATAAGACGTGCATTTATTATGACATGTATTATAGTAAATTTATAATTGTTCGATCTTAACAATTATATTATTTTATAGTGGGGGGGGGGGGGGGGACGATTGATACTTTTCATTATTAAGAATCAAGGAATTTTTGTTAATCATGGCTTCCTTCTTCATCCTTTTCACAAATACCCACCGTAACCTAGTCCAAAACCGTGACCATAGCCATACGATGGATAGCCTATTAATCATATACTAATAAACGTCTGATTTTGTGGGTTAATTAATATTAGAAATATAATTTTAATGAACTTACTGTATAAATTAGAATATAGTCCGTGGCCGTAACCGTAGCTTGGATAACTATAACTCGTGTAAGTAATCGGATGGGAGTAACCCAGTCTATATCCATATCCTCCAGGACGTGCCATAACAGCAGCAACAATGGATGCAACGATCAGAATAGACAGCTAATGCAAAATTAAATAATAAAAAAAAAATTAATTATCAAAAAATCTAATTAGACTAAGATAAACTTAATCCACGAGAAAACTCTGTTTTACAGGGGCCACGACCTAATCAGATATAATATAAAAGAGTCCCCTGGATCTCAATCGTCTATTCGTGGAACAAAAAGTTGAAGATAAAATTGACAATTTTATTTTTTTAAATTACTCACCATTTTCTTGCACGACATTTTTTACCTTCTTCCTTCCTTCTTTTTCTTGATGCAACTTTGTACGTACTTGTGACAATGTCCAGACTCTTCGAACAACCACTTCTTTTATATGCATCTTCGGTAACGAATCCCACCATTTTCCTCTTTTCCTCAACATTGTACAAGCCTTTGTGTAAGTGCGTGATAATAATAGCATGCATTGTTAACGGTTACAGAATTTACCTGAATTACCTATATTATGAATGGTGTATCTCAACATAGGTATTACGTACTTCCGAAGAAATACATGCAAAGAATACATTGAAGGCATAGACAACCATAGAGAATAGATACTGCACATTGTTACATGACAATTTAAGCAAAAGATTTTCTATAATTAATTAATAAAGTTGGATTGACTATAATTAAACAAATTGCATACAATTATTATACATTTTACCTACAATTAACGAATGACCTGACAGGTAATAAAAAATTGTATAAAAAAAAAGAAACGTACTATCAATTAATAATTAACATAGCATAGTTTTAATTGCTGATAACAATATTAATTTTAATAAGAAAACGCATAATTTTATTACGCAATGAGAATCAGTGTTCTTCGTTCACAATAGTATTAGCAAAAATGTAGAAAGTTTGACAAATAATTCATAAAACTGAACGAGATAGAACAAGACGTTAACATCTGCATGTAATACTAACAGAAAATAATGATGGGTTAGCTAATCGACTCATCCTTGACGAATTATTTGATGTTCGTGTTGATATTTCACGGAGGCCATGACGAAAAAAAGCCGTGTAACGTTTAAGAACCTTATGTGTATTTACAATAAATAATAGTATTGTGCGGTAAACGCAGGATATATCTAATTACAGGAATAACTCAATGGGTAAAATCAATGTCAAGTTAATTTCTCATATACACGATAATTGTATCTTTTATAACTGACTTACTGACATTTTAGTATGATTATACTCTTATCGGATTTATGAGAATTTTATCATTGACATCTGGTACAAGGGTGAGAACCAAGGAAGAGATGCCTTGAAGAGGTACAATAAATAAAAAAAGCTCTACTGTATTAATTAAGTAGTTTATTCAGTGTGTACAGGAAATATAATTATTTTCGATATTAAATAATACGACCTAATTATACCATCTATATTCTATAATTGTGTGTGCTAATGCTAAAGTGTCTAAAACCACGTGGACGGAATATGTAATCAAAATCATTTCCCATAGCCGGGTAAAACAGTTTGACTTCGTAATTCGAACTGGACTCTGGTGCAGGCATTGGTGGATCAGAATTATGTGAGTTGGTATCAGGTGAATTTGAAGTTGGTGATGGAGGTGGGGGTGGGGGCGGAGGTGGAGATGGAGGAGGTGCTGGAAAATGATCGTTTCGAGGTGGAGGTGGTGGGAAATGACCATTTGGAGGTGCACCTAGTGGAGGTGGTTGTGGTTGATAATTATTGTAACCAGGATAAAAATCCCCAAAGTTAGGTAAGGGTTTGAAACCTTTTCTAAAATTATCGTTAAACAAATTATTGAAATTGTCTGATGGTTGGTAATTATAATTAGATTGTGGATAATACTTTTGGAATGGTCCAAAGTAATTTGGAGACTGACCCGGCGAATAAGATTGTTCCTGATAGTTTGCTGATGGATCATTTCCTGGTGATTGATTACGATAATAAGATGGCGGATGATTAGGCGCGAAATAATCTCCAGGATCGACTGGATGCTGTCTAGTTAATACTTTCTGTCTAAATCTTTCAAAATCGATACTTGGAAATCGATCGCGTCTTAGTGGTCCATCCAATAATTCCGGATTGGCAAATGCATTTGGTGGTAGGGATGCACGGTTTGAATTTTTTTCAGAATTTTCAATCGCGCCATTTACGTTATGATTTGAATTACCAAAACTGCCAGTACCGGCTTCTGCATTAGCAACAGCATTAGCAATGCCAACGGAATTTGAATTTGCATCAGAATGCGCATTGGCTTCAGAATTTGCGTTTGCAACGGAACTTCCGGCAAATCCAGAATTAACATTGCCAGGACTTTGCGAATTAATATTGTAATTTAAATTAGTGTCATGAGGCGGAGGACCGTACGGACTGTTTAGGTCGGGTCTATAATACGCATTATCGTCATAATTTTTTGGCCGGAAATGAGGACTATAGTAATTTCCGGAATACTGTTTTGAATAAGGAGGATAAACGTAGTGATAACTACGTTCGTAGTGATACGGCTGCACTTGATTATTGAAATTGATGTTTCCTTGTTTCTCATTGTTTCCATCAGTGGTCGATGCACTTCCGGATGCTACTGCATTTCCCAACGTGTGTCCAGCTCCAGATCCATGTCCATCCTGTTCTCTAGGTGCAGTAAGTGCAATATTTACTGCAGATCTATTAGACTGAGCGCCTTGCAATTCACCCACGAGTGTAGGTGACAATACGGTCTCCACATTTTTAGTGACTTCAGCCAACGATTTAGGATCTGCGTACAGAGAAGAAAAACGAAAATAAAAATTTCAAAAGATTTTAATTAAACAGATTTATCTTTGAAATATAAACATTTATCAATGTATTTTGCATTACTTACTGACACGTGGTTTTCCAGCTGACGCAACATTCCCAAGGCACGCCCACACGATGCAACACACGAAAATCTGTAAATTTTTTAAGCACCCTATAAGCCCGTATAAGTAAGGACTCACGTAATTGCACGTAGAATATAAAAATGTAAAAAAAAAATTGTCGTATAACGAACTCCTAGCATAGCGTGACTGGCCGGTTTTCTCGCAATTCCGTCCCATGCATTTTATTAGATATTACGCAATGACTAAGCCAGACTCTTGTACACTGACATCAGTTGTATATATACATACGTGCATGTAAAAAATCTCGAGATCAATGCACTTTGTTACGGGACAGGATACGATCACGACTTTTTAACGATATATGAACACTGCATAAAGAAACTAGGAAATAAACTGCACAGGATAGATGCAAAAAGTATCGTGTATCAATATACTACCGATATACGTCTACACGCTTCCGTATAATATTAAGTAAATACGTTAAACTTGCATTATTACCAGAAAACAAAAAATGCACAATTTCCAAGAAAAAAGTACACGCGACACTCTTTTTGTCTTAGAAAAATGATAATTTAATGCACTGTTCATAGCGCGATTTGATTTTGAATTTTTCTCCTGTTTTTCTCACTTGGATTTATGTAAATAACTCGAAATGTACGTGACTGCTCAAAGAATATTTTGCCGCGATTTTTTTTAACATTTAATTAGCTATTTATGTTGGGTAATGAATTACACTATAAATGCGTTTTACTCACGTGCAGTGCGTGATGCATCGTGCATAGAACTCACGAAGACTAAAGGGCTTGCTCCCTCCTCTACGTCATATATACTCTCTCCCGTTATACGAAATTTTATATGGTCTATTTGTCTGTTGGAAGTTGATGTTGAAAAATTCTACGCGTGCCAATGACGCTGTCTTGTACCTCCTTACGGGATTTACGGTTAATTGCTCTGTCGCGACAGGAATTGCGCGTTAAATGTTGCATCGCTCGACGAGATGGAACAGTAGACACAGACTGCTGGTACCGCTATTCGATTATTAGGTCAATTAATTGTATAGGTTTAACATTTAATCGAACTATACTTGTGCAGGGTTATTCGCGACAAACGTACCACCTGAAGTTAGCCCGTTTACTCGATTGGTAAAGTAGAACCACCAGGTGGTGCGTTTATCGTGAATGTACCCTACATGTATCCCTATAGGGATAACGTATCATCGTTTGGGTCTACATATGTTTTTAATCGAATTTTAAAAGCATTTTTAACCCTGTTTAAAATATTTTTTTAAATGTCTACACGTGCTGTGATAATAGACTAGATGCATATTTGCAGCTGTCAGTGGGAGCATCGATGTGCACCGAACGTTTTCTTCGTTCGTAATCATTGGGCGAACATGAGTAGCTAATTAATTCGTAATGCGATTTATTAATCATTGCATTCGTACGGCTATGGACTACGACTCTATGACGAAAATTCAGAACCGAATTCTGTGACTAATTGAAAATAAAAATTATTTTATTCAATTAAAAGTGACTTGTTGATTTATAAATGTCGTAATTTAACTGCAATCAATTATCTGCTATTATTTATTAATCTCACTCTGTATTATCTTTGCCAAATTTCTTCACAAAAAAAACATATAAATTTCTCATGCTTCTCGCTTTCGTATTTGCACATTACTTACAGTAAAATTCACAACTCTAATTCTGTAATTCTTATACTGCAAAAGCATAAAGAGACAATTTTCCTAAGTTACATAGAAACATATTATCCCGCGCTACATTCCCCAAGGATCATTAACCGACTTTAATTATGTCACTTGTCGACGTTTTGCATGAGTAATGCGTGACTATCTCAATTGTGCGACCTTCATGCTTCCGCTGGCACAGGAACTTTGCCTAGAAACGAAGTAACGTAGTCACGTAGAATAAAGAGAAAAATAACAGAATTCCAACATTGCGTCAGAAAGTAGGAATTCGATAAGAAGAACAAAAAAATGATAAAATTTAATAATCGATACAAGGAAAGTGTATTATATATATTTTTCTTATATATACATTTTTTAAACATACTTAACGTACTAAGGTATTATTGTCAAATAAATAAGTCATTTTATCACGTTATCTACAAACGTCTAATATCCAATCTCACTGATGGTACCGATTACTCCTGGAGCTATTACACTTGCATGATTGTAAATCTGCACTGGACCACGTCCTCTGGCGACCAATCCAGCTGCTCTGACGTTGGGAGTAATTACAATTTTTTGTGCATTTGGTACGATGACTCTAGACTGATAAGTAACTGGTTGACCCGCTGCGTTCCTTGTGAATTTAGCGACCATGCCAGTTACGCTACCATAGGGAATTCCACCTGGAAATAATAAAAATTAAAAATACCGTAGATACTTAAATCGCACTATGTCGTATAGTAATAATGTATTATATTAATATAATCATGTAAAGTGACATCGAATCTAGTAAGTATAGATACATATAGGAAAGTGAAAGGAAGCATACAAGTAACATCATATGTGGACATGTGCCGAACTCTATTGGCAATTCTCAACAAGTTGTTAACCAAATAATATATGCAGTGGAGAACTCTGTGGGCCATTTTTGTAACTTATTAATTATTATTACAATCCTGTAATTGGTTATTAATGTTCCGTGGGACCTTGAATGAAATTCGTTATTTTAATTATCATATGTGGAAACGTGTTATGTGCTTTTTATACGTACCATATGCGAGACCGTTGGTCATCTCTACTATACCGGCACTGTCTGGGGTGGCTGATGTCAATTTTACTAGAGTGGCGATGCCAACTAGGGCAAAAATCTATAAAATAAAAATATCTATGCAATTAAATTTGATCGAAGGTTTAAATATAGTTATAACGTTTTCATTCAATTTATTCATTTTAATTAATCTATTCATTCAGCCAATATAATACCGATCGATACTGTTCTCATTACATTGGATCGATGACTAAACGTATTTCAATATACAAATTCACATTTTACATAACGTTCACGTTCACGACCTCCGACAATCACTTTTGAAAAATCACATTGAAAATACCTTAACGCATCTCACTCTATTTTTTGATGACTAAATTATCAAAATTTAATTGACACCTAAATATGATGATATTTATAATATAAAGTATATCAGTACACAGAATTATTCAAGAGTCCAATACTAATTGAAATTAACATCTGTATTTGATTTCTATAATAAAACCAGCTTGGGTTTGTGCAACAATTCTGAACGAGTCTGTACAATAAAAACGAATAAAAAAAATCAAAAACCAGGATTATTTCGACTGATACCATAATAATATACAGATAACTAATCGTCATTTGATCGATACAGTTAATACATTAATTTTCCAATTCTACTTCCGGTATGACGTTATACCTCAAAAAAATTTCAAAATATTAAAAGTCAATAATCTAACGTGCTTGTACAAAAGCTAATATATAGTTAGTGATAAGAAGTATTGATTGATATCAATGAATTTTACCTTTGCAAAGATCATATTGTCGCTTGTGTTAATGTCGCACTACTAGAACAAGCAGTAAAACCAGCACGTACTGCCAATGATCGAATTATATAGACAGTGTGGTATTACCATTAGCCAATCAAAAGATAGTATTTCTCCATAGAGAGCAAACGTTATTCATACCTGTTTGGATTTTATCTTTATATACTAGTCATATACCAGTACAGTCCTAGACATATTAACCTTGGAGTACGTATAGCACCTCTCACGACTTCTCTCTTTGTATTTAAGACTATCAACTATATAACACCAAGGTTCCCTTCTGTTCTTTCGACGTAAGTTTCTCTTTGTCTTTTTTCTATTCTAAGAATCAGCTGAAAATTCGTCAATAATACAACATCAGCCAGCCAAGATTCTTGCAAGCATAGTTAAAGAAGATCAGAGCACCTAATGGGTTATTTATTATGGGACGAAAATAATCAAGGATTTTACGTATCGTTAAACTGTTAACTTATAGATATAACGAACTGTCGTATTAGAAATTTTAAAAGACAACACGAGCAACTCAATAGTCGTCGTCCTTCCTTAGTACCTTGGCCCTTCTTTCTTACTGCACAAGGCTTAATCGATGGATCAACCAATAAATGATAATCGGCAGATTCTCATGCAATGTTTTTTTGCTATTGTAAAAATATATTCCAAAGAATCTGACGAGGATTTTAAGATCGCGGAAGTTCTGTATGTGGAAACGTATATATGTATGTATATATGTACTAGATGTGTACAGATGTTAGACAAAAAAACATGGTGGACATGCAGATACATGTATTCTTCTCTATTAAAATTTAGTTCAAGGATATCAGGTCGGAACATTGACTCTATATGAATCGGATACTAGTTCAAGGTAGATATTTTATGATATTTTGATTATTGTTGTTCAATCATTATTTCACGTTTTTCTCCATCTATTTGTTATCGATAATAATATTTTTTTCCATTATCGGTTAACGTAATTCATGTTCCTTGCAATAATTTATGTATTGTTGATTGCACAACAGGGAATTGCAAATATTTCACCAGATCGACTGCATTGTAAATTTCGAAAGGTAATTTCTGATTTAGTTCGAAATGGACGTTAAAGGAGAGTTTATATAAAAAAACGGAGAAAAAAGGATAAATAAAAAATGTAAAGACCTGTCGCTAACTGACTGCAAATCCTTAATCGAGCGTAACCATCGCGAATCTTAGTGGAGTAATGAGATTTCTACGAGTGATCTATAGATCATTATACAGTAATATCGCACGATAGAAAGTGATAACAAAATTTTTCATGATATTCGTTCATAAATAATGAAATTACATGATTTTTTTGTTCACGTGAAAAACCGAATCCTAATCATTTTCTCTTGTGGATCGATGACTTAGAAAATTGCATGACAATGACAATGAAAAAGTTCCACTGGGATGACGATTCGTGCCGACCAAGTATTATGATCTTTTCAAGATCATGGTACGAGATTATTATTTTTTTTTTTTTTCTTTTTCTTTAACCCAATATACCTGTTCGTCCTAGACGTAACGTTTGGGCTGACAAAAAATGGAGATTGTCACGAAGTCATCGCTTTCCCCTTGCATAAAATAAAATAATAGCGACAACGACTGAATTAGACGCCCCGCAATCGTGCACCGTGAAAATGTTTTCTCATCTCATAGAAAATTTCTCCTGGTTGCACTTTCATCTGTCCAATTTATCCTGGGCAGTTTCGCGTTACCCTGTTTGGCTTCGCCTTAATTCTTTATGGAAGATTAAACTCGGCTATGATCGTTCGATAAGAAAAAAAATGTGATTCCTATTAATCGTTGTGCAATAGAACAGCAATAAAATTGTAAACCTAGTACTAATTAAATTCATACGCAATTATATAGTTGATTATAATTGGATCGAGTTAGCAGGTTGCTTGAAAGCATATAAATTTAACGTAACGTTTATTTAACGGTAACAAATGAGAAAGAAAACAATAGTGAATAAAACTAAATTATTATCAACATACGTACTACGGTTCTATATACAGCATTATAAATAGGGGTAGGGACAATAAGGGGTGGATACGTCGAATAAGAGAAATCTTGAATTTCTTGTCAAACCGTGTTATATATCTCGCTCGAATTGGTCGTGATAACAAGTGTCGTGGGAAAGAGAAAGAGGAGTGAGAAAAAAAGAGTGTTAGAAAGAGAGCAAAGAGACTGGGTAGTTGTGAATATTTTTGTAAAGTAACGATTGTCGCAGCTGTGCAACAATGCAAAACCTGCCGACTGCTGAGATTTGGCACGGTTGCTCGTTGTATGAAATATAGGAATAGAAATTTGCCGGTTCTTGGTACAAGGATACGAGTAATGAACTGAGAATATTTTCGCAATGCGGGGATTACTTAATGCTTGATATTCGAGCGAGATCGTCGTCATATCTATTCGATATTAGGATGACTATATTTTGATCTGTACCTTTATACAAGATCATCTATTAGCGATCCACGTAATAGTAAAGTCTATCGTGTGGATCTTTGATATAATTAATATTGGTCTTCTCGTTATCCGATTTGGTTGATTCTTCGTTGGATTCATCTTCCGCCTCATCTTCGCTATCGTCGTCATTGGACTGATCTTCCGGATCGCTCCTGGGATCTTCTTGCAAATTTGGAATCCTTTTTAGTAGTGGATTCTCAAGAAGGTACCTCTGAAATTATTTGATTTTCGTATTACGAATTTTTTGCTATTCGATTTTATTTATACAGGATCCTTCTGCTCTTCGTACAACGCGACACATGCTAATCGAACCCAGCCATTGGATCATTATGGATCAAATTTTTTTGTTTAGATGCTTCGTTGGGAAGAGAAGAAAAATCATGAGGATTATTTAGTAATCGTAATTTTCGGAAACCCATGAAACTGTTGATATTATCTGTCTCGAGCCGTGTTCAGTCAGCTGGATATTTCCGTTTTTTGGAAAACTTACGTCTGATTTTGGGATATCCTCATCCTGATATGAATTCTCCTCGGCCATCTCGAAATCCTTGAGAGATTCCATTGTTCTCTCTAATTCCTCCATTTCTATTTGTCGGATGCCATCATCCATGGATTCGGCATTCATCTTGTGGTCATTTGGTTTTATAGATACGTACATTCCCTTAAGACCATCCTTGTCTATTTCCTTCGTCTGGTATACGTGTTCCGGCGTTTCCTTTGTTATTATGGAGACTTTCTGAATACTTTCATTTTTATGTGGAATTTTTGGATTTTTCAGTGTCTTACTCTTAAGGACCTTTTTGTATTTTGGTTTTGTCAATTTATTACTTTCTTCCAGTTTTATCGTGTCGCTGGTACCTATTTCTGAATCTTTTTCTATTTCTGACATTTCCGATATTTCTTCGGGATAAAACGTCTTCGTTATTATCTCTTCCTTGGAAACTCGTGAATGATGCTCGATCGTTCTTGTTTTAGGCGTTGAATTTTCTGTATTTATTGGAGTCGTAGTACTTTTTTTTGTTTCCACAGCATTTTTTATCTCTTTCTCTATCAAATCCATCGCTCTTACAGCATCCGCTCTCTTTACTGAATCTTTAGAAACTTTTCGTGATTTTATATCAGGTTTGGCTGTTGTAGATACTCCTGGTCGAATTCTTCTCCTGATACTAAATTTCGGTCTAACGTTTTCCTTCATTTCTTTCTTTTCGCTTTCTTTACCTTGCGCAATCACTTTTTTGTAACTTTTCACATTTCCACGTCTACGACTTGTCACTGCTTCTGCTTTCCTAGCAATGTTTGATTGTTTTTCTGGCTTTACCGTACTAGTACTAGTAGTAGTAGTAGTAGTAGTAGCAATAGTAGTAGTGGTAGCAGGTGTAGTAGTAGTACTAGTAGTAGTAGTAGTAGTAAGTTTCGCACGAGGAGTACTAGCAGTAGTACTTGTACTAGTAGCAGTATTAGTATCAAGTACTACAGCATTAGTATCCAGCTTAGCAGCTTCTTTATTATAAGTTTTCAAAGGACGCGATTTCCTTCCTGATGCTTTTACCACACGAGCTTTGGTATTCCTGTTGTTGACTTTGCCAGCTTGTGCTTTATTTTTAGTTACTATTCTGTTACTTGTGCTCCTACTCTGATTTCTTCTTGGGATTTTCGCTAAATTTGTACTTGTCGTATTTCTCGTTATCGTTCTGCTCATACTCTTGGATGACGCAACTCCTGTCGTGTTCTCAGTAACAGATGATGTACTCATGTCTTCCGGTATTACTTTACTATTAGAAATTTTTTTCTGTATAGAAACGGAAGTTGAAGTCGACATTTCCGGCGTAACACTGTCCACCTCAATACCATCCAAAGGATTGGTAGGAGTTTTTTTACCTTTGTTAGATAAGTCGACAATGAAATCTTTCATGAGAATCTCTTCGATCGGTACTCTAAATTTGTTGGAACTATACCTACTACTGAATTTCGTAACGGGTCTATATTTTGAGTTTACTTTATCATTGTCATTAACGAAGGAATTTTTTTTATGAATTTTCTTATCCTTCAAGAATAGTTCAGAAGGCAAGATAAAGTGTTCCCTATTGTTAGTAGATGCGACCCTCGCGTCACTGTCGAAACTTTCCCAAAATTGTTCGTCTGACTTTTCCCTATTTATTGAAGGCACGTGGTACTTTTCCCATGGGTAAACGTATCGCCGAAAGGTCATTGAGCTTGACGATACTTTCTCATGATCGCTGTCCTCGTCATCCTCGTCCTCATCGTCATCATCGTCATCGTCATCTTCATAGTATAATTTTCTACGCAGCTTGCGTCTCTCTTTACGTTCTCGTTCTAAACGTTCTCTTTTTTCCCAAGGATATTCGTATCTGCCACTGGAGCTTTCACGATACCTTGGATACATCTTTGAGTCAAGTTCATACTTTTCCCAAGGATACTTGTACGTTTTCTTACTCTCAGTTTCCTCGGATTTGTCCTCCTCCTCGTAATCATCATCTCCACTGCGACTGGTATAGCTCATCCTTGAAGGATTGTAATAATGGGAAGTGATAAAGCTCGGATGATAAAAAGGCGGCTTGTTAATGCGGGGTCCTAAATCTGAATATTTTGCATCGTTGAACATCTGCGATGGTGAATTAGGACGAGAAGAATTTTCTTCGAAGAACTTCAGTTTCTTCTCTTCACCGAATTTATCATCGTCATTCATAAAAGAATGATTATTCCCGGGATCATATGATTTGGACGATTCCCCTTCGCTCTCATCCGAGGATGACTCGTCCTTATAAGATTTTTCGGTACTTTTGTCATCATCACTGTCTTCGCCTTCCTCGTTACTTTCGTCTGCCTTTTGTACTTTGGAATTGGTCTCTTCCTCCTTATATGCAGAATCTTCTTCGGGTTCCTCTGAGAACGCTTGAGCGTATTCTGGAGGATCTGATAGCAGCAAAGCTTTCAGTTCCGAATATTCAGGACTCTTCACGATCTCGGTTATATCCGGTGTCGAATTTTCATCAACTTTCTCGTGGACGTTGTACTTCTTCACTCTTTCCTTAGGAGATATGTCTTCCTTCTCTGCCGATTTTGACAAATCACCAAGAGCATCGGGGTCATCGAACATCACCTTTTTTTTACGTTTTGTGGAATATTGGATATCAGCCGTTTCAGGAGAATCCTCGTTATTCGTTATGTTAGTCGATTCTGTTATACTTTCAACTGTAGTCGTTTCCGTAACAGGTATTACGGTCGTCTCATTATCAACAGATTCCACACTAACAGTTGTAGGTACTTCAGTAGTTGTTGATTGATTATTAGTAATTTTTCTTCTTCTTATCGATGTATATCGCGGTTCGTTTCTTACTGTCGTATCGCTGTCTTTGGGTTCCGTTAGAAACTTACCATGTTTTTCAGTGTCGTTGGTACTTTTCAAATTTCGTCTTCTATCCCGAATAGTGTAAACTGGCTTTTGGGAAGGTGTGGTTACTTCCGGAGAATTTTTTGATGCAGTCTGTGGTATAGCAACATTCGAACGAGTAACTGGTCTACGTCGTCTACGAGGTGGTTTTAGGGTAGTTGAAGAAGAATCGCTCTCAGTTTCTCTAGAAACTCTTCTACTCTCTTGTGCAACTAGATCCACATTTGCGTCTACCTCGTCAACACTTCTTTTGTGCACTTTGACAGTTTTGTAATAACCTACTACTTGCTTATTACCCAATCCCAAAGGACTCTCAGTTCTGGCACGTGTGTCGTAGGGTACCTTGTTTGTTCTGTATGGTAATATTTGTGGCGATCTTTCTGGAGGTGGAAGTAATCCATGTATATGTTCCGTCGGAGGTGTCTTTGTTATGTGCAACAATGGAATTCCGGTGTTTCTGTTTCTCAACGTTTCAGTCACGTAATTCAGTGGTCGTTTATCGTCGATGCTTGTTACTCCAGCAAAATTTGACTGTACCGAGGAACTTGCGGTTTTAGGTACCGTAACGGGTTCACCAAATTTTTTATAAAGATTTGCCTGATTTTTTATCGTGCCCATTACGTCTTCGTATACTTCTTTCTGGTACGGAGTCACTGGATTGATTAATGGGATTTCTGTTGTTATAGGAATTGGCCTTTTTAATTGACGTCTACGATTTTTCGGATCAATTCTCTTTAAATTGCTTATGGGCGCACGTTGCGTACTATGACGTAAGATATTTATATTTTTTGTTATATTAGGATTTTTTGAATAATTCACACTGACAGTCTCGTGCGTTTCGTATTGCCTCACTCTAGGTCTTCGACTCGGTCCTTTTCCTTGTATTTTTCTCACTTCCGGTTTCTTCGACAATTTCTGAACTATGTACTCGTCGTTCTCTCGTGGCAATTCCATAATTTTTTCGGCAAATTGTACAGGGTTCAATTCTGCTGGTGGCGTTGGTTGCGCAATCTGCTTTTCAAAAAATATTGGACTGTCCAGGGGGTTCTCGTCGAAATACTTGGCTTTGAAGCAATCTAATTTGTCACCCAGTCCACGTAGTCTAGGTAAATCCTCTTTCGGTCCTCTATTTGGTACAGGTTCCTCGTCATCTGGAACGATCTCTTTTAAACTTGGATCTACGTCATCACATTCCATGTATCTGTCCCTAGAGCGATAAAATTCCATTCCACCTAATGTCTTCCTAGGAACATCCTCTGGGTCCAGTATGTACTTCAGTGGAGACTCCGAAGACATCTTATCATCCCTGTAAAAGGGATATTTTCGAAAGTCAATACTTGCCTCTGTTGTGGTTGTTATGTCAATTTTATTTGCATCCTCGATTTCCTGCACGTAATCAAGTTCAGGTACTTCAACTTCAACCTTTCCATCATCGTCATCGTCATCATCGTCATCATCGTCATCATCGTCATCACTGTCATCGTCCTTCTCAGTTTCCTCCTCTTTGTTGTTGAATCTAGATTTAATTTCTTTGTCTACAGTATCCCCAGCTACTTTTGGTGCCTCGTTGAGCAAATCCTCGCTACTTCTTCTATTCCTTTCACTAACCATTGCAGTATTCTTTTTCATATATTTGTCCTCCACCGACAAATTCACTACAGCGGGAATAACAGCCTCGGTGATAGACACAGATTCCTCCGGCAACAGATTTCTCTTAAATCTTAATATCTTTTTAGTAGCAAGATCATTATTGTTATTTATAAATTTTAATCGTCTCTGAATACCATATGCAATTACCGCATCAGCTATTTTTGCTTCATTAATGAAAAACGAACGTTTTCTTCTCAAAAATCTAGCAGCTCGGACTTTTCGTAAATTTGGTAAATATTTTTTTTTTATTTTTTCACGATATTCTGTATAATGATCTTTACTATCGCTCGAGGGTGGTACTAATCCCAATATCGGCACTGTCTTAATCTCATACTGCCCACTGACAATCCTTTCATCGCTATTATCAAGCGGCGACGAAAATTTAAGAAATCTGGAATTCCACAAAGGAGACCTTTCCCGTTGCTCCTTTCTTCGACTCGTTTCGCTTTCCTTCTTCGCGCTCGAACGACTCGCGACATTGGCTCTCGAATCGGCCGCAAAATCGAAATACGTGACCTCTCCCAAAGCTAACGGCGGCTTCATTATAGTGAAATCTCGTTCGCCATCCTTGTCTTCCCTTTTATAATCCTCTTCTTTTTGCCTTCTCAGTAAATTCTCAGTCGACTGCGAAACACCACGTTTCTTTATAAACGATTCTTTATCGTCTCTCAGATTTTGCTCTCGCCTCAAATAGTTCAACATCCTCGCGTAATTCTCATTGGGACGAAACCGGAAGAGCCCATTATGAGTCTTCGTATCCGTTCGTCTTTGACTCACTGGCGTCACCGCGTGCAGTGCAGCGTTTTCACTGACAACATTTGCGTACGTCGTACGTGCTTCAGGGTTCTGGAATGGATTTTCTTCTTGACGTGCAAAAAGAATTGGGGTACCAGTCGATGGATAGGGGGTTGCACTCACGTATGTAGTAGGAATAGCAAGGGATGTTTTTTCGGGTGCATTATTCTGGTGCCAAGATTCGTACACTGACTGGTGAACTAGAGTCGGATCGAATGTTCCATAATTTTCAGCTGGTACATTCGCTAGATGAACTGGCCATTGTTGACCAGTTTGTTGACCGCTTTGTTGTATTTGCACATTCTGCGATGGGTTTGTAATGTATGGTATTTCTGTTATAGGATTTGATACTAAGGTGGTTTGATCTGTTACCAGTAAATATGGACCGTGACCATTTATGGTAGCTACTGCAACTGGTGTTTGGTGCTCCAATTGTGGTTGTATGGTTGTAACTTCTTGTATAGGCAATGGTATAGTACTTTGTTCTTGTACATGAACATTCGCCGGGGTTGTTACACGCTTTTCTGTCCTCAGAATATCCCAGAATTCTCGATTATAATCGATTGTTGTTTGCGGTACATCGTATGCCGGTGTACTAGTCACTGGACTGTAGTAACTACTTTCACTGATCGACGAAGGTTCTTCGTTTGGATTTTGAGCAACTGTTCTTTCCTCGTATCTCTTCGTATTGACTGGTGTTGTCTGCGTATTGAATCGTACGGTTGTAGATTCGTATTGCTCTAGGTACAGTTTCTTACTACGTTCCGGGATTTTAGGCTTACTCTTTCTCTCGCGCGACGATTTCTTTCCGGTTTCTATTGGATTTCTCGAATCACCCTTCCTTCCATTTTTTCTCATTTTTTTAACCACGCGTGGCTTATCCGTGCTGTCGTAATCGTAATCTTCATTTCGCTGTGCGAATTCATAATTCTCCGAGCCCTTCTCCGCCTCCTCATCCTCCCTCCTTAAATCCTCCTCCAATTTCTCTATTCCATTTTCAGCCACAAATTTCGGATCGATCTCTTTCCTCTGCCAATCTTTAAGAATTTTCTTTACACCCTCAATACCCTTACCCTTATTCAATTTATTATTTTCTCTACTCTCCTCAAGATGCTCACTATAATCGTCATCATAATCGTCATTCAATTCCTTGTTTTTTCTATTCCTAGATTTTTTACTCTTGCTTCCTCCACTTCCGGTTTCGCTTCTCGTACCCAACTCGTTGTCAAGCTTCTTCGCGTACCCCTCGTGGAAATCGGCATCGCGCACGTGTCCGGCGTGATCGTAGGCCGAATCCTCGTAACCCTCTTCGGTATAAATAGTATTCACTTTTGAATTGGTAACAACAGCACGCAATCTTAATGCATTTTGTTTCTCGTCCTCCGTCGCAGCAGCCTTAATGGCTTCTTCCTGCGGCAATCTTTTAACCGTATGCGTTCCACGCACCTGAGCATACAATTTAGTCGGTATAAAATCTAAAGGGATGTTTTTCTCAGGTGGTGGTTTCGCCCACACACCAGGACTCGTATATTTAGGCCTTGTCGGAACTTCTTTCAGAATTTCATACTCAGCCGCTGGTATCACGTGATCCGGTGGACCTTCTGGATCCTCGTTCACGTCTTCGTGACTCTGAGAATTTTCTACAGGAAATTCCGTATATCCTCCATACGGATCGGTATAACGATTAACCCCTATGGACGCCGATCCCTTTATTGGATCTTGGTAATTTTCTAATTCAGTCGTTGTACCGGATGCTGGATTATTACTCCTGGTTACTGTGTCATCGAAAGTGTGCACAGAGTCTTGTAACAACACAACGAGTAACAATGATTGGAGCAATCCGTTTCGTGCCATTTTTTTACACCGATCACTAAATCATTACTGTAATCAAATATTCAGTACACCTTGAGTCACTGACAGTATATATATATATATATATATATATATATATTTCTTTAATCACTGCGTTATTTTGACAAACCTGAAATTGTTCACATGTTCGAGCAATTAATTTGTTCAGTCCATTCCTCTTTCACGATTATAAAAATTCTTTCACTGATTCAAAGGCAAACCAATTGCATTCCGTCATTATGACATTTTTAAACGATCGACTCCATCAGACTGACTCGCGCCGCGATTTGTCTACTCTTATTTATATTTCATCGTTCGAAAGGTAGAGGCGGGTAGAAAAGTAAAAAACATGATACTTAGGTAAAATACTATCTCGAGTCTATTGCGTTCCAATCCAGTACCGACCAATAGGAATGGACAATAGTCTCCCCACCTTTCTTATAGCGATATCACGACTAGTATATATAGTATATGTAACGGTTTGCCACACGATGGGAAATTTATTGTACTAGATTTATTGTCTTGCGCAATTATTCATATCGATGTGTATATATATATGCTTATTTTCTAATTTACTATAGTTCCCTATTATTTTATCGGGGAAATTATATGAATTATTATTACCCGTGGGAACATCCGATTCGATTCGTTTCGTTTTGTCGAGCGTTCCGTAATGGCGAGCTAACTGTTCGCGGTGGAAGAAAGTCGAGCAGCTTGTAGGACACGCTTGGTGGGTTTCAATGCGGAAAGATCAGTAGATGACTGTTGTCTACGACGGAATGATCATTTTGGATAATTGTGCGAAATCGAAGTAATGTCGTTTATGGTCGATTAAATTGACGGAAATGCTTATTCGTTTAATTATGATAATTATATATAATAATGATAATACGCTCTGTCGATCAATACAATTGGAAATCCCATGAAATGATATAGGTAGGATGATGATCTCTTTCTGGTAATAGAATGTTTTGCACGTTTACGCAAAAGCCATTAAGCCTTTTATTTATGACTAATTAGATAGATACACTTTTCAGAATTACATAAATAATAGATAATTTCGATGTAATAAATATTTGGGGATAATGAGGCATTTTTTATAAATAGACGTGACGAGTGATTATAAAATTTATGAAATTGATGAACTAATTGCAACTGCCCGTTTTATATTTTTTTATCGCTGTCACTTTTCACAATTTGATTACTATTGTTGAATAGAATTGAGACCTTAAGCATAGGATGTTCCCACGTGCAATAAGGTCCAATTTCAGGTACTTTTTAAAGTATCGATATGCTCTTCATCATCAATGAGATATCATGGGTTTCCAGGCATCCGAATTTGACTGTATAGGCGCTGGTTGGGTTACCAATTGCGGTTGGGGTGATTGGAGCATCGACGCTTCCGGTTTGAAGAAATCAATTATTGGATGATAATTGTAATTAACTCTTCTTTGAGGTCCGTGATATTTGTCGTCCACTGTGCCACTGTTTAGTGTCGTGGGTGAATTCATTTCTTCGTCAAACTGTTGACTATATCTGTCGAAGCTTCAAAAGATGTACAAAGTCAATTTAAAACGAGAAACAATCAAATATTCTTAATATTGTAATCTTTATCATAATCAGTATCTAACACGCACCTGTTATCACTGGTAGAATTTCTACGTGCTGAATAATCCAAATGTGATCCAGATTCTCGTCTAAAGGGTCTACTGGGTCTGGGTCTATTAATCTTAAGCAAAGGTCCCATGTATCCTGGTGCTCTGGTATTAGGGGCATGCTGTTGAGGAAGGTTGTCAAAAGGTCGTGTAGGTAAAGTAGGTTGTTTTTTCGGTCTGACTCGTCCTGGGATTCCAAAATTGGGTCGACTCGTGACAGACAAATCCAACAGTGGGTTTTTGTTGTCTTGGTAGGTCGGTAAGTCAGTCAAATCATTCAGGTAGGATGACGGAGATGGTCCATCATTAAGTATACCCGAATTGGTATCATAACTCGATGGGGCATTATGTTTCTTTATGAAATTCGAGGTTTTACCAAAGTCTACGAATTCATCATTTTGATCCTCCGTCGCGAATTCCGCACCCGGAAATGACTCTTTTGATTTAGCTGGTGGATCCTTCTGATGCGGCGGGAAGAGTTCAGAGTATCCGTGCACGTGGCAGCTGCAGCACGTGGGTACCTTGAATATATCCATATGCAAGCCCGAGGTAGTGTCCCAGGTGAGGAGTCTGTGATAGTTATAAACTTGCACGCAGGACGAGCGATAATTTTCCGAAATGAAGGAGCAGCTTCTGTGAGGATTTCTGAAAAATTGTAAAATTTCATAGCGCTTCTTTTTTCGTATCAACAGACAATACCACAGGATCCATACTCGCTCGTGCAAAGAAAGAGAGTCTTATGCAATTGAAACTCGTTCAATTCGATTTTACAATGATCATCGGGTCCTGCGTGGCGATCCGTGAATTTCAAAAAAATATTTCTCTACGATACTTCAAATTTTCTCTACAATTTTTTATCATACAAACATCCATTGAGGAGCAGAAGATCTAACTGTGTTAGACAGATGCTCTCAATGGGATGCTAAGAAAATACATTTTTTTGTCATCATCCATTTCTTCTTTTTGCTTGCAATGCCAATCAAAACTACGTTAAGAAAATCTTCGTAACCCGCAGTGAACAGCTAAGGCATATCAGCCAGGAAAATATTGAAAGGAACGACTTTTATTTTTGGCACTTGCCACGCGCCAGGTTCTTTGTCTTGATTATTTACGCTTACTATTAGAGCCGAACAGAAAGGCTTGTGAGTTTTTCTATCTTTCTTTTTCTTTCTTGTTCTACGTAACTGCGTATATAAGACATTGAGTAGATAAATCGAGCGAAGTTTCATTTTCTAATGAACCAACGTTACAGTTAGAGCAAATAGCACACGTTCCCGTAGAATGGTAAGAAAAGTAGACGCTTATTTTTCTCACCTCTTTCTTTCGTAATCCTACACGTAAACAAATTCTTACAAAAATCGCGTTAAAATTTCATTGCTCCGTCGGTAATTCCGATAGCTGCTCGCGTCGGTAAAGAAATTTCGTGTGCGGATCCACAAAACAGAAAGTAACTTCGCAACGGAGAAGAATATCGAAAGGGAAACCAAGACGATACAGTTAAGCATTGTCTTTCATTCGAATAAGAAATTATTATAAAATAATTAATTAACGACAGATAACAAGTGCCGTTTAAGAAGACCTTAATTTCATAACTAAAAAATATATATAATTTTTTCCTTACGAGCATTTCTCAAGTCGTAACGTCTGCGTATGTTCTCCGGTATTGATGATGTATTTCCAGACACCGGAAGCAGCTCTAGCCAATTGAGGACGTGCATATCTGACCTGAGAAGGACATGTGAACCCTTCCTCGATATTGTCAAAGGTTGAATGATCGGCCCTTCTGCGAATATATAAATTAAAAGTCAATTTAAAAAATTGCAACAGAGCTACCGCTCTTTCGCGATGATCTCCTGTTCCGCAACGAAGTATTGGCTAATAATTAGTCGCATGATTTCGCGACAATTTTTCGGGCGCTTTTGTTCTCCGTCGAACGAAACTCAAACAATGACTAAAAAGGAGTAGTAGGTAATGATTGTTAAACGATGATTGCATCAGTAACATTTTTTCGAAAGCCTCTGCCATATAATCGAATAAGACGTAGAGCTCGATTAAAATCATCGAGAGGCCTCAAAAATAAATCCGAACTGAAATAGCGTGCGATGCTTTTGTGTCGTTGCGTTCGAGCGTGAATATTTCCTTACGATACTTAAAAGACATGACACGACAGACTACTCGCTGACATGCCAATGTAAATTTCTACAGTGGCGTAGAAAGTGCCATTAGTCTATTTATTAATCTCTATTACGTTCGCGACGACGTAATAGGACATTATTGCTTATTCGAAGGCTACTCTATGACAGATCATTCAATACTTGTATCTATAGAGCCTGAAGTCTAATTTCCATTCGTCGCTAGTACTTTTATCAATCGGTTTTTACATATTATGTAAAACTCTATTACGTCACGGGATACTGAGTTATTTGGTCACCTTTTTATCTCGTTACTCTCAAATCTGTTGTTGTCATATCTCGTGCGCAATGGCAGAGCATCCGGTAAGTCAGTCTCGAATTCACCGCTGTCCTGGACTTTGTAATCGGTCAAAAGTGCCGCCACCATTTCTTTGTTGCT
This sequence comes from Syrista parreyssii, assembly GCA_030142615.1. NCBI lineage: Eukaryota > Metazoa > Arthropoda > Insecta > Hymenoptera > Cephidae > Syrista > Syrista parreyssii. Next base: position 1,945,320 of record JARQTG010000259.1, read on the forward strand.
CCTAATGCTTCTCGCGATTGCGTCACTGTGAACGAAGGACGATTAAATGATTTCACTTAATACTAAATATTCGCTGCGATTACATACTGTGGATAATCCGTGGCTTCTAGGCAGACGGTGTTGGTGAAGAATGTACATTCCTTGTCAGTTGGTCCTCTCCTGGTATCGGTTGGTCTTCTGGGTGATGATGGTCTTAGATTAGTGGCGGATGGTCGAGAACCTTCTGAGCAAGAATGAACATCAGTTTTTGGTTTTATTTAACATTTTTTATAATCGTTTTATAACTTTTAGTCGGCAATTATCTGGAACGACGTGCACTCGTGCCTCACGGCAGAGGTATTGCACTCTGTTGAATTTATTGTCAACTTTTACCTGGATGGACATTTCTTCGGTTTAATAAAGACGGACGACGGGGTGGTGGTCTGTAGTACGGTCGTCTGCTACTTCCTGGTCGTCTATAACGTAATTCTTGAGCCTGGATGAGTAAACAATTTGACGTCAGCAAGTAAGAAATGTAATGCATGTTTATTATAAATAATAATAAATGTTTGGTGAATTATGCAAAAATAAGTGTATAGAAAGAGTGAGGAGTAAACTATAGGTAATGAGTTCACATTTTTTTTTTCATAATTAAGATGTCGATTTGTGCTGTTGTATCCGTTGTAAGAAAATGTATATTTATGTGATTGTAAATGCAAAGTTTAAAGTTAATAATTGCTTTGGATTATTGAAAATAACATATTTACCAATCGATGGTATGAATTTATGTACTAAAAGATGTACTCCCATCTAGATTTCGATTTTAGAAACTAGTGGCTGTGTTGTATCGAATTTGAGCATGAAAGAAAACTGAAGAATACAGTGGAGACATCTACGGGTAAGCGTAGACTTGCTAAGATTCTATTTAATATGTCGGTATGAGTCAAGTTCAAGTCAAATCGTCAAGTTACCTACTTTATCGGCTTACTAATACTGTCGCCATCTATCGTCTTACTTATTTAATATACTGATTTATAGTCTTAGTCTTATTTGCTGCACACTCGTGTATGTCTGTTTGCCTAATAGCAGGCGCAACCATAATCAGCCAACATGATTACGATTACCTACATTGGTAACGATCCGTTAAAAGAACACTTTTTAATCGTGAACCGACTATATATCTAGTTGTAAAATATTGAAAACGTTCAATCCATGAGCTTTCCACGTAAAATTATAAAATATATGAATCAGTATGATTTCATAAGAATACGGATTATTAAATTTGTATATACTTGACGTAATTATAAACGTAATGCACGTGGTCGTAATTCCTATGCTTGTACTAAGCGGGAGACTTGATAGATTCTCTTGATGAATAATTTTTCAATTTTTGTTTTCAACCTGTTTATAAAGAGCAGACAGAAATCGAAAACGATGAATGAAAAGTAAGTTCAAACGGGTCTATTTTGCTAATTTATTAAACTACGAAATTATTGCTTCTGACGACATTAAATGTACGTTGTAGAAAATGATTCGTAGCGATAAAATGGGGTTGAATTCAGGTTATATGGTGGTTCGTGATCTTTGCATGCATCACGAAGATATTTACCGTGTCGAGGAAAATGCATAAAAATGAAAACTTTCTACCGATCTATAAAAGGAAACAATAGCCTTAAGAAGTACGACACGATTTAATAAATTGCCATTATTATGATCGTAAGAAAGAGAGCAAGAAAGTTTACAACAGAAAAGAAAATACCTCGGGCAATTCTTCGGGTGTGTCTTCGGTTAATATTTTTGCAATGTCCATGCTAATTGGCAGCATCAAGTCTCTCGTAGCATTGTCACGATTCTCCTCTGAAAAGATTGACTGTATTTCCACGAGTGGCGCTGGCGACGCTGTTTCGTTTTTGGAAATCCTTGACGATATCAATGTGGCCATCACGAGTTTCTGAGGTGGCGACATGCTTCGCATGATGGGCACCACTTCGCCAATTTGTTCCCGCTTTTCCGGCCACTTCAGTGCCTATTTTATTGGGATCGATCGATCAACGGAACAGATCAATGAATCAATGAATTATTTCACCATTACTCACACTGCTGATGACTTTTTGAATTTTTTCCGTTTTATTACGTATACTGTCATCGTCCAATTTGAGGGACGTTACAATCTTGTCCTTGTCGTTATTTTCGTGGTCATCGTCATCGAAATCTATGTCATCCAAATTTTCCTGAGCGGCGACGTAAGTCAACAGTGCCAGCTGGAAGTGAAATTGTTACAGCAGTCGGTAAAAAAGAAAACTGTACGAAATTGTTTCGTTCTGGGAAATCAGACTGGAATATTCTTAAAGACGGTTTACGATTGTTTTATGCGAATATTAATATACCAGCTGAAAGGATTTCTAGTAGTCGTGTATATAAAACTAGTATGGCGATTATATATATACGCGTTAGCTTTTCATTGGGTTCCAGATATCTATATAGGATTTATATATGTATTAAAAGAAAATCTTAGATTTTATATTCAGATTTCTATCGCAGTGATAGATATTTTCTATGTCTGTCGACCTACTAACCGACATATATATTTTACTGAAACATAAATTCACAAAGGGAATATTAGGGATACATAGATTGGAAACATTTTCAAATTTACATTTATGAATTTTAAGTGAATATATCCGTAGTACTAAATAATGTTAGTTTTCAAGTAATTAAATTGCCATTAACGAAAATAATAAAAATTATTAACTATTTAATTCATATGGCCTAATGAATCTTGACAAATAATAATATACTTAGTAAGTAAATACTTACGAAAATGATAAAAAACAATTTGCACAATATCCTCATCTCGCACAAATCACAATACTAATAAATTTCTTAATAAACAATAAAGATTAAAATGAAGTTAAAAATATTCATTAGTGTAGCAGAAAAAAATGTCAAAAATCACGAAAAACAGAAAAAAAAGCTTTCACACAAAATTCACTCTAGCGATCAAACAGAAACGTATTAAATAAATAAATTCACAATATATAAAAAAGTCACAAAATTGAAATGTCGCGCGAGGAAGCGCGCGAGTCTGGTGATGCTGTTCCTGTACCCGTAGCGGAGTACCAGGCTTCTCTTATTAGTTTACTACAGGTGCGTTGGGTAGGTTGGTGTTTTTGTAGGTCAAAAATCTTTCGCCACACTCGCCTGCCCCTCCGGTGATCACGGAGTAAGAAGAAAAGTATGTATAGGTATACCTGCGCCTGCGCGTGCACTCTATATACATTTTATATACAATCCGAAGAGAAGAACATAGGAACGAAGAGAGACGCAGAAGAGACTACAGAATTATAGAGGGACATGAAAGAGTGCGAGGGAGAGAGAAAAAGTTAGAGAAAAAAGAAACGAGGAAGGAGTCTGGAGAAATGCAGCGTCCATTCGAGATTCTCTCTCAGTCATTTAAGCGAGATGGAGAGATCATGAAGATCGAGCACACCGTGTATAACGGAAAGATAAAGATAGGAAGCGAATGTAGATAAAGGAAGGTAGTCGTGTTCTCTCGTAGCCATGACCGAGAAACCGGGCGTTGTTACTAACGATAAGCAGACTTCACGAATGCCAAGGAAGTCGGCCAACATTATACGACGATGACGATGACGAGAGCAAAGATTCTATTCAGTATAAGGTTTGAAAATTTCTTTATTTTGTATTATGGGAGAAAAATTCACTTGCTTTTTTTATCGTCTTATTTATGTATGTATATTGTTCAGAAAAATTGCGGACCAGTGTGTATGTGTATACGACGATTTTATATACGACGTTGAACTACTTTACTCTCCCTTTTGTGTTTCATGGAAAGTTAGAAAATTTATAAGGTACTGCATTCCGTCTTCATTCTGGAATTGCCTTACTTAACGTACGTATCTTGCTTATCTTGCCGTGCTGCTTCTTTGAGACTCGTTTGTAATTGAAAAATCCTAAGGGACAAGCACGTACCTGCTAGCAGGTTAGTTCGCGGGATGCTATATTAGACTTTTCTTATTTTCGCTTCGTACCAACTGTGTAAAAAGAACTGGCCCGAGTCTAGTTCACGTTAGTCCCTTCCACGAAGTATAATATCGTCGAGCAGATCTTTGCACGCATTCATTGCCAAGGTTGCCAACGTAAGAAATCTAGATGACCCTGGACTTACAATTACTCGAGTCATCCTCGTCCTCATCAAGCAGAAACCTATCGTTGGCACCTTAGCATAATTGTCAGAAGGAATTTACAATCATCCGATAGAGTAAACTTGTTTCGTAAATTTATGAAAACATTTTGTCAGGTGTAAAATTAAATAAAGAAGTTAAAGAGAGTTTGGAGGATGAAAATTGATCACAGAGATATTCAAACCGTGGAAATTCTACGTGGCGCCAACTATGCGGGAGAAATAGGAACTACGTATGTTTTCTATCACGACAGATGTTTGACGTTACAACGCGGAGGGTGAAAGCGGAGAATTATCGCCACTCTCTTTATTTCTGTGGTCCTCTTTGCAAGATCCCCATGGATATGGTCTAGAGATATATCTATATATAGATACAGTTATATATCTCCATCAGTAGACATCAAATTACGTAGAGGCAGTGAAATTCTAGTATCTTCTACGATTGCAACGTTTCTCCGGTCGAATGTTTTTACTTGGCTTTACGTAGCTGAAATGAACGAGGATAGAAATAATATTTTTCTGTCTTCCAATTGCGTGGTCATCTATGGACCACCTACCAGCCATCAATATAAACGATCCTAGGATATAGACAGGTATGCGAAATTGATATACAGTTATTTATGTATGTGGATACATATGATATGTACTAGGACTATGCGAAAGGATAACTGAGCCTTTGAAGGGGAATAAAGCAAGTAGTTATTGCGTTACTTGACAGTTATATGGTCCCTCGCCTTCTGACAATGTTCTATGTTGTACCTAGTACACGTTCCGACTAGCAGGTACAAGTACATACAAGTACAAGCAGAGATACAAGTGGCGAACCGAGAACGAAGACACGGGCAGTGTGTCTTGAGTAGATAAGATCCTGGGGTATGTTGATTTTACACTTTCATTGTCAACATTAATTTAGTCGCGCTAGCTGATTTCATAATTTATAAAACAACGAATTTCACCGTTACCTTTAATTCTAGACTGTCTACCGCTTTATTCTTCTGACATATTATCACTGACTGTCACGAAGAACCACGTTTCAGTGTCAAGTTTTAATTAGTTCCTGGAAAAAATTACGCTTTGTTCTCTCAAATTGTATTAATTATTTTGTTCAAGCGTTGCTGGTGTTATTCGACTTTTTGCACGGTTCAAGACACGCTAAGATTATTCTTACATAATGGACCTGGCCCAATTTGTACTGCATAGACAGGAAGTGTAGAATTCAGTGTCACTCGTCTCAAGAACAATAAATTACATGTACGTAGGTCGATCTGAAAGTTTTGAACCTGAGATAAATCGCTTGCACCATGTTGCGTAATTCATATCCCAAAGCTCAAAACTTTCAGACTGGCCTACGTATGTATATACCATATACGCAATGTGATCTGAATTAGTTTGTCAGATGCTCTTAAGCTATGTGAAGCTGTGTAGCTTCTTTAGAAATGCATCTTGATATCAGCAAAGCCGCAAGCCTCCATATGAGGTCCAGTTAATGAGATATTATACAGATGTAGGAAAGTGAATGAAAGGAGATACAACTTGAGCGAAAGTCGTTGTTGTAGTTTTGTTTTCATTTCTGATTGCCCTGTAAGATTTTTTACCTAGGGATTTCATTTTTTTTAGAAACTAACGATAATCCTGTTCCACTAAAGTTAATGAATTTTGCCAGCATAGTGTAAAGCTCTATATAAATCATTTTTAATGTAGCATTGCGACTTTCACACAAAAGTTATGTATTCTTCTTTGGAAGTTGTCGTTGCTCTTGCAATTATTCTTTTCTATTATTTTTTTTTCTTGTACAGAGTCCCATTTCTATTGTAATGAATATATTCGATGACGAAATTGGCAAGGTGGGATATCGACGAGAAAGAAGAATCATTCGACGAACGAAACCTTTAGAAAGTTTGAGAATTATGAGGGGTTCAAATAGTCATTTATTGATGACGGACAATTGCGTGTTCGAAAAGTGTGATGGCGTACCGTTAGTGGCATTATTAAATATTTAATTCTTCCTGTAGGCTGTTTATGGGCGTGTATACTTCTTTGCAGTTTAGATTCAGAGTCGTGGAGAATAAAGAAGTAAAAAATGCTGGTTCATTATCTCTCATAAGAGGATGAACAAAGCTCTGGTATGCTTTCATGATGCATTTTGTGTCTGTATATATATATATATATATATATATAGTGAATTGTGACTACTGTCTGCGCAACTTCCAAGAGAGTAGCCGCTGCACACTTCTTGCGCCATTATTTATTTTCACCATAAATAACGGCCACCCTGCTGCAGGGAGTTAATACGTAACGTTGCCTATAGGTATTCTGCCATGACAATTTTGCCACTTTGTTTTAAGTGAGTTTCCGCTCTTGAAATTGCCACTGAATTTCAAATCTATGTTTCACTGTCCATCTATGGTTTTGTGTGTTAAAGTATTATTCATACACTGGGTACACGTCATTGAGTGAAGTATATGGTATTGTATTGACATACTTATAAAACTATAATTATTACTGTTATACGTTGATTCTGGTAGGTTCATCACCATATGGTGAGTTTCTATTTATCATCAAAGCGAAAGCATTTCGCCCTGAAATTACAGGCAGATAGATGGACAAAATGGGCTAATTGACAAATTAACGAATCTTACTAACTGTGGCGTTAGTTTCGCTGCCTAGTTAATAGAATGAATTAAATCCAATGTTTAACGATGAAAAAGAGCATTAGAGAAATGAAAAAAAAAATGTGGATACAATTAAGAGTTGATTAATAACAATAAGACAGTTTATAATTAAGGTAATAGCGAATGAGGTTTGTTAGTTGGTTTAGCAAAATTTCGTTCTAAGCTAAATTCGTAATTGTACTACGTTCTAATTACAGTTCTGGTTAGTTCGCTACAGGTAATTTCAAATCTAGGATATTATTCTTGCCAAATATATATCTGTATACATACATTACATATGCAGAGTAAGGATTCATTTGGAGTCTTCTATATCTTGTAAATCCTTTTGAATATCCGCTAGTGCTAGTTAGGCAGATATAAGAAGGATAGTCTGTGATTATAATTTTAATTAATTTAATTAAAATATACCAATTGCCTTACATACTAATTGAGCATGTTCCTCGTTTCTGAAAAGCCTACTGCTTCATAATCTTTTAGTTGCCTATAGAATTACATTGAATAATAATAGAAGATAGTGAAAACAATTTGTAGACTATTAAAAGATTTATCATTCGATTTAAGTACGCAAAGGATAATAGGTAAATGAATGAATAGTCGAATAAAAATACAATAACATTTACTGACAAAAAATTGTTCGGGAGGAGAATAAAGAGATTCCATAATACAGTATTAATTGGAGTCTAAGTACAGTTTCGTGTAATATCTGTATAACTGTATATTTTTCATGAATTTTTCGTACGCGAAACACTGTGCTTATACAAAATGGACGTTACAGGCCGCTATATATTCTATATGCTTCTTTGTTTATGTTTTTTCTTCGCATAACGCTTCTTTACGCAATGCCTATGTAATCTTATAATTGTTCCATATTACACAGGCGTCGCTCGTCAAGATACGTACGTTACGTACGTGACCTAGAATGACGTTTTTACGATTACGCACTTATAATCGCACGAACTTAATAAAATAATATAAATTGACAGAGGTGGGGCTTCAATCGGCTTTTATCCTTAAGAATAAAACTTCGTCAAATTTCGTGAAAACATCTATGTTATATCATAAAATGAATTAGTTTATTTCCTTAAATTATACGTCTACACACGCGTATCGTATATAGTATATCACAATGGTGAGTCAATTTTCCGTACGTCTATTACACGCACTTGCGTACGCACGCATGCGCGAGCACTTTCCAATTTAATTAAAATTCGTGGGAATTTCGTGAAATGATGTGAACCAATCGCCGCCCCAAACATGTCGAAAGACTAGAATGATTAAGATTAATTAAAAAAAAAAAAAAAAATAAGTAGTACGATCTGTACCCGATATGACAATAATAATAATGTATATAAAAACAAAATAAAACACTATAAATGATACAAGTACTAAAGGTTCTAAAACACGAGGGACGATTATGTCTGATAAGTAATATCATGTAAAAAAAGAAATTGGGCGAGGGGAGCGTAATGCGAGTTTATATTTTTTTTTGTGCTTTTGATTGGCGGCGATATTATAATATAGATTCATATAGGGACTTTTCGCAAAGTGTACATATTATTATTTACAGGCTCTTCGCGACTCTATTTGGAAGGACCAGTACACGTGTGCGCAAAAAGGAGATGGCGTCTATATCACCAGGTAAATGCTACTTATAATAATACTAACCAAAATACTTTGTAGACATTCGCGACACGTGGGCGGCGCCAGCGTATTTCCGGAAGAAAATGAAAATTTAACTGTTAATACATATTTCCACTAGGAAATACGTATCCACCGTTTTCAATGGAAGTACCTTTTTATTTGCGAGGGTTTATTTTTCTCTTTCTTCTTCTCTCTACTCTTTCAGTCATGCTTCGCTGTCAGCACTGGTTAGAAGTATTGAGAGAAAGCATTGTTCGAAGAAGATGTCGTTTGCGCATGCGCGCGCCAATATTCTCCCGCAGGTCTCATTTCCTCATTATATTTCGTGCATTTCGTCAAACGCCTGCATCCCGAAAATTCAATTCGCTCTCCTCAGTGTCTACATTGTGAAAGAACCCGCGTCTGGATTTATCCTTACGATTATTTTCTACAGAACCAAAGAGCTCAGTCGGTACATTCTGAGGCAAAACTCTCAAGATCTACGTAATGTCCGTTCATATTGTCTTCGAGAAGTTGGGCGAGGTCTCGTCTGAGCGTTTGGAATTCCGGACGTCGATCAGGATCAGCTTGCCAGCACCTGGAGATCACCCTGAAGAGTTCGCTTCTGCAATGAGACGGTCTCTCGAGTCTGTATCCATTTTGAACGTTCCTCATGACTTCCCTTGCAGTCATATCCGGATAAGGTGTAGATCCTGATAAAAAAATTATAATATAAAAAACAGTTTGAAATTCATTACAACTAAACATACATATAGTGTTTGAGCAAATGAACGTAATATAAAAATTATGCTTACCGAGCGTGACGATTTCCCACATAAGGATGCCAAAGGACCAGACGTCGGTTTTTGTTGTGAATAGAGAATAGATAAGTGACTCCGGCGCCATCCAACGTATTGGCAAAGCATTTCTACCATGTCTGGCTTCGATGACCTCGCCGTCCTCGTTGGCGAACCTTGACATTCCAAAATCGGCAATCTTGCAGAGCTTATTGTGATCTACCAGAACGTTTCTGGCTGCAAGATCTCTATGAATTATCTGAAATGGTAAAAGAGACAATTAACATTGTATTATTTATTTTTCACACTGTTACCACTTTGTAATTAAAAGATTATTTCCTATCCCACACCACGTGAAATCTAACGAGGTTATCCTTCGTCAAACATGGAGAAAATTATCCACGTACACGTATTCTTAGGATATCTTGTCGATATCAATAACCCAATATAGTCAGCAGCGTGCCAAGGTAAGCTGGATTTTCGTAAAGCGTGACTTCATCGTCTCGCATTATTTACTGTCTGTTTCATTTACCGATTTACACGGGTATCTTTACTTACGAGAGTAAAGATACCCGTGCACTAAGTCCATATGCATTAAGAAGAATGGCCATGGTTTAATATCTTTGTATAACAAGTGTACTTGACAAAGTTGTACGAAAGTTTAATCCTTGGAGTTTGAGCAAGTTTGAAAAACTGGTTTAGGCACATCCCAACCCTCTGGGTCCAATGTCAAGGCGTATGGGTATCAGATACGATCAAAAGGGCCCGTCCGAGTGCACGGGCCCTTTTTTAATTGAATCAATAGCAAAACCCACGCTTCGTTGCATCGAACGAGTCGAGGGAATTGAGAGTCGTTAAAAAAGTATAAAAGTACGAAATAAGGGAGAAAAATATTTAAAAAATACTGCACTGCTCGCACCGATCTACGTCTTTTGATATACGTCAACTGGCTCGCAAACTGTGAATAATTGCCAGCTGTTACTTCTTTTACGTGTGCAACGACGATACTGCATAATAACAAGATACTCAAAACGTAACAGCCACGATCCACGTGGGTGTAGGCATATAGGAGTGACGTACGTCCACGGATATTACCTATGCAAAAGTGCCTCGAAGTGTTTTTCTAATACCTTTTTTCATACTCTGTTGACAGTTCATTTCGCTTTGCATTCGTTTGCTAGTTACTTTCAGCGTGAATAACTAGCACTGTACACGTGTTCAATGTGCAACGTAGAAAAAAAAAAAAAAAACATGACTCATGAAAAAATTGTCGAATCATTAGATTTTGCAAATACTGTATGTTACGCATGAGAGCGAGTGAGAGGGAACATTGTGAAATCACGTGTGAGAGAGTAAGACGGAGATAGTGAGGCTTCACAGTTAAGCTGTTGATTCATAAAGAAAGATTTTACCATATCCAGCAGCATAGGGATCAGTGGTGTCTTTTACTCTCATAAAAATATATTGATATTCAAAAATAAAAGTTTCGTCTGGCTTCTAAAATATTTACAAATTTTACGGATGCATCTTCGGCTTTTATTTTGACATAATTTTCATTTTTTTTTTAATTAATACAGGAATTTTCGATACTTTATCCCAACGACGATCAGTGCTATTTATCAGTACTTATTAAAGTACGACGCTACAACATCCCCCCATGATTTGGACCTATAGACACTATTCCTTTTGGACGTGTATTTTGAGAATCCCATATAAAGTCTTATTAACTAATCTCGTATGTGTTTCCTTTGAAATACAATAGAGACTCAATTTTTCTACTAAAAGTTTTATTGGTCGATTCTCAATTATTCATGAGTCACAATACGTGCATTTTGGTTTTTTATTATTTTTATTTAATTTCATACTTTGAATATTTTTCCTTTTAAATCTACCCTATGTAACTTGTACCGTGAATATCAGTCATTCATTCTCTTTTGCTCGGTCGATTTTCTATATATCGATCAGACCCATTTGTCCAGAAGGGACCGTGGCTGTAGGCCTTTTGCGACGAAGCACGCAGGACCCTTGATGAAAGGCCCCTTCCGAAAGAACGGGTAATAAAAATAAAGGTGGACACTAAGAATAAAGATAAAAAGAAAGAAAGCTCAACGAAACTCGATATATACTCGTGGCATTCATTTATCCGTTAAGTGGGGGGGGTCACACTGACCCAGTAAACCAGTATGCGAGTATATATATATATAATATAAAAGTGTAAATATATATATATATATAGACACACACATACACCCACACACGAAAATAAATTAAAATAAAGATGTTCCCTATAGCTATATCGTTACGTTAGCATATATATACGTTTCTAATTATCGCGAATGCACCTTACCTTTTTCGAAGACAGATATTCCATACCACGTGCCACGCAGTATCCGAAAACTGTAAGATCCCTAGAGGTGAGCGCTGCAGAATCTTCACTAAAATTATAAAAATCCTGACGCGTACGATGATCCCTCAGATAAGCCAGAAGTTTTCCATACATCACGTATTCCAAGATAAGATAATGGGGTTCTGAAACGAGAAAATATAGTATTGAATTGATTATATGTTTTTGACAATTTTTCGAAATTTTTATAAGAATTATAAATCTTTGCTCAGACATATTCAACGAGATGGAAAATACCCCAGAGTCATTAATTTCGCGTGCGAGGTCACTAAATAAATGAATCGTTGTTAGGCTACAAGTGGTTTTGTAATTAATTTGAAAAATGCATAAGCGTCACGGAAACGAATAAAAGAAAAAGGACGAGAGGAACGAAGGAAATGAAAGAATTAAAAACGCAGAAAGTGAATCCGTAACTCGTTTCAAAATGTTTCTTGGATATTTACGGGTTTACCGCACGCGGTGACGAGGACGCGCAACTAGCGCCATTAATTTCACTTGGCGTCCGGCCGTTCCTTCCAGGCTGTGCAAAATGCATTTGTATAGCTATACATACTTATATGTATATATATAAATGCGTACACAGTGATATACGCACGTATTATATATATACCTGCAGTCTCTCTTAATCTTTTGCGCATGCGCAGTGCGCCCGAAATCGCAGCCGTAAATCTCGTAGCGTTTCTTCTTAAGACAATCCCAACGCTGCCGACGCTATGGGATCCTTGGAGCATATTTAATTTCTGGATGAGCTATTTAGCATAATAAGGTAGTTACAAGAGGACCGTTACATACATTCTCAGGAGTTGCGAATTAATTTTTTAACCGTACATCTTTTTTTTTCGTCCGCACAACGCGCGTGGAAGCTGCTAAATTTTTCTAAGACAGTGACGTAAGCGGTACGAAAACGCTTTCACGAAAGGCAGGTACTGGCGTCGTGGTGCCTTTTTTGAAAATAAAATGAACACACGACAAATCATTCAATTTCTGCGTGATAATAGGCGGTTGGATATTTTAGCATTAATTTGTTCATTTTTTTTTAGCGCGATACGCGCCTAAGCATTCGTTCACGTGAGAAAATCCAATGAGCATCAAATTCGGCATTCGTTTCAAGCAATCGCAGTAAGTCATCCTTGTGTGTATTTTGGTATGGACGCCATACGAACGTTTATCGTGCAACGGTTGGTATGGCTATAAACAATGGGGTTCGCTAGCGAGATTAGGTGACTCCATGGGGGTCGGGACTTCACGAGTATATATAGTAACATACATAAGTAGCATCGTAGTCGCGCGCAAAGCGCATGCCGTAGGCATTTATAATAATTTAAGGAGAGCATTTTTGGGACTCAGTGGGCATTCTCCTGATTGTGACTTATGGGGCCCACTTTTGCTGTTGCCAGACCCTGCCGACCATAACTCTTGCATTAGGCAGCATTACAGAGCCTAATAACTTGGGTTTGTTAGGCAGTCCTTTGTGAAGAGATTTAGTTTTTTACATATATTTTTATTACTTCTACCCTTCGTTCCTCGACTCTTCAATGATTTTTGGGTGCTGTCTGATCTCGCCATATTATATGGACGTACAAGCGTGCACGTGCTTTACAGTTCCTGCAATTGTACTTCATTCCCTTTTTTACCTGATATCCTGTAATCTTAGCAGTTATGAAAAAATAACACTGGAAACCTATAACAGTGTAAGGAAGGTGAAGCATAAAAGAAATATGTATCGCATGACTCAGAAATTATAAGCAATGCATACGGTACGAATTGAAAACAATACTCTATTGCTTTACGCCTGCTGTATTGTATAGGCGCGATCGTAGGCAACGCTTATCACTCGTACTTCTCTGTACTCCATGAAAATTAATATGCAACGTTAATTGCGCGCGCACGTTTTTCGTTGCAACTGCTGACGTAACGCGTCAGCTATTACGCGTACAATTCTGTCGCACAAAATTCACGTTACTGGTTTATTCTCATTGCCGATTATTTCTGATAAGTAGACCATGGCAAATCAGTAATACGATAACACGTACACGGCATTCGGTTGGTTTACATTTATTTTGAATTTCATTAAATCCAATAACAGTGGCGGTACGTAAACGATGTCATAGTAGACTAATATAATATCAGCTGTTATACTGTATATGCGTATATAAGAAAGCTGAGAGTCCAGGTGAAATACGATATTACGAAGAAGCGAAATTTGTCATCACTATCTTAATCTACTCCAGTGAATTATTCGGTTTCCACTGACAGCGTCCTGCCGCTGCCGGCAGTTTATAGACACAATAGACCTACCGGACGGTCTTATTTAGTATCCTTTGTATCTGATATTCCCGTGGGATAATGCTGGATTAGAGGGATAGAGAAAGAGGATGAGCATGCCGAAGATCCTTGGTGATGAATAATGGGAATCTCGAGATTGGGTCTTACCGCAAAAAAAGCATTGTGAAAAATAACCTAGTCGAAAGTCCGTACCACGTGGATGTTTGTGTAGAAAATTTTGTATTCTCTTTTGACACGTTCTGGGATTATTACTAATATGGAAGATTAGGACGCGAGTGATTGAACCGTATTTTTCTTTTCGTGTCTGCATATACGAAAGGATAAATTTCATTACTCCGCATGTTATTTGTATTTGGCTCTGCTTTATTCGTAGTGCTGGAACGACACTATAAATAAATGAAAACGAAATTTAAATTGTCGTAAATTTGACGTTACGTTCGCTAAAAGTCCCAGAGGCAAGTCTCGGTACATTCAGACCTCTATTGTGCGTGGTTCAAGGGGTCCCATTTTAGAGGGCCTGATTCTTTTTTTCCTTCCTCTTTTTTTTTCATCTGTGCCACGGCCAAAGGGACTCCAAGCTTACCACGTCCATGTTGCTTGCATCAGTCGTGCCTTTTATGCCCGCAATTAGGGCTTGCCAACAATATTTGAAAGTATGATCTTATGCTAATAAATTCACGAGTAAATGGTGGGTGCGTGAGCAATGAAACTTATGAATTCTTTCGTATCTCCTACAGTGCATCCTTCTATGTGCAAGGTTACTGTAGGACAAAGATTGTAATGGATGGATGACTGGAAAAAAAAAAAAAAAAAAATGAAAAAGGAATGAAGAATTGAAAAGATGCATGGGAGATTAGAAAGAATGAATCTTCTTACGTATTCCGCGAGCGACCGGAACTTGCTTGCTGTGGCATTCTGGGAAATTCTGATTGCTCAATTACCATGCACGTAAATTGCCATTCTGTATTGCCTCCAATCACTATACCTTATTATAAGACAGGATGTATCTATGGGATATAAATATCCACGTTATGTGTTATAATATTTGAGTCTGGGTAGATTGTTTTAAGGTTAATTCATTCTGATCAATCTTCGTATGTCACTCGATCGGACAGGATGTACTTTGTTGACAAATCGGAAGTTACGTTTTCGATTGTTATCAACTTTATCCGATTTTACCATAGATTACGCTTGTGTAGCTAGGAAATAATTTCCTGTCGGTGAGTCTCTAGGAAATAATCGGTACAATTCTTTCTTTTTTCAATAAAATTTACTAGTAGTCCCAGGATTTAGTGGCTACCGGAAATTAGAATCCCGTTCACAGAATTCTGTTATATGTATAACGATAGGGATAAAGGAAAAAATTATATTCTCTAGAACGAACCTTGATCCGTACAGCATCCCAGCAATGTGACAACGTTCGGATGATTTCCCAATTGTTGCATGATCTCCAATTCTCGTACCAAATCTTCTTTTTCCCTAGCCGAGGCACCTTCTTTAACTGTTTTCACGGCTACCAACCTCGTAGTACCCTGATGACCTGTCAAGTCGTCAGCTTCTGCTTTCCATACCTGAACATAGTTATATATTTTTAATAAAAAAGTATTCCGCATACTTGAACAATTTTTTTCCAAAATTCTTTTTGTCAAATTACTGACCTGACCAAAATTTCCTTGGCCAAGGACGGTCTGCAGTCTGAGTTTATCCCTGGGGAATTCCCATCTGGATTCCTGAGATGGTGGCGGCGGCGGTTTCTCAGCTTCGTGGCACTGCCGACAGAATTAGCTTGATTAAAATGAGAATTAAAACAATCCACGCTATTTTAATTAGGGTGAATTTAATGGAGCTGTGCGTTAGACTCAATCGAGATACCAGGAGTGTCTAATTGGCTATGCTTGATACTATTTAGTTATAGCTCCGTATATACGTACCAAGTGTTGTATCCTTGGGAGTTTCGTTATCGTTTTTTCAATGGTCGTTTTGAAGTCGCCATTTTCGAGATTGAGCGCATCTTTCCTGCAACTTATTTCCGAGGACGTGTCTGATTCCTCGAGCACCTAAACACACGGGCGCCATGCATGATTGACTATGTTATCGAGGTCAGGTGATTCGCAAGATGAAGTAATGAGAAAGGAATACCTCGAAAATAGATTGAGTGAGATGATATTACTATGGGCAATTTACAATCTTCTTGTAATTTACATGTGATTACACGAGCGATATAATTGCTTGCTATTACATTACTAGATACGTGATTACGAACACATGTAGATTTACGTACTGTTTTTAATTACTTGAAAACAATTCAATAACCGTTATGAGTTTGCCGACAAATTTAGGATACACGTTAGATCCGAAGAAGGTATGAAAAAAAAAAGTAAAACTAAATATATGAGGTCCATTTAATATCGAATTAAAACTATTGCATAATCGAAAATAAATATTTAATCGTTGCGTTAATTATAAAAGATTCATCGACACGAATCTTTCGAGTCTGTTTGGTGCTTGAAATTTTTATGTTTCTTTTTTATGGATGAGATTTGAATCGGAAAAAAGTATTACTAACGAGAGAGTGAGAGGAGAGGGGAATAATTGAGGGAAAAAAAAAAGAAACAAGTAATTTTGAAAAATTCTCAACACTCAAAGCGAAGCCCTTTTAACGCGGAACGAATTTCGCCGTGAAGCCTCGCGGGGCATAAATTAAATTGAACTCGACAGCCATGGGAATATAAAGGTAGAAAGGCGCAGTAAGAGAAAATAGAAGTTGTATGGCGAGAGGTGAGAGAAAACATGGCTGCTTTGATAATTAAATACACTTGGTGTCTTTATGGCCGGTTTGCAATGGTCTTGTTACGCGTTATTGGATATCGATTGAAAGTACCTATACAGGTACCACGGTGTTAATCTTAATGGAATCTTGTAAGAAGAAGACAAGAATTGATGATGGTTTCGTGTTGATTTTTCAATTAGAGGAATAAAAAAATTTGTTATTATCGTGATGCATCCACGTGCAATTGCAAGTAAGCGAGGTTAATCGTAAGACTATGCGCGGATAATCTGCGCAGATGAGAAAAAAAGGATTGCTACCTTACGTTTCCTAATGATCAGTCTTCTCAAAATCAGTCCGAAGCCCAAAGCTAATGGAAAGACTAAAAGCGTTGCCAAAATGTAGCTAACTACAGTGACCGTGTCTTGGGTAGCAATAGTGTCGCCATCGTGTCTCTTGGATATAACTTCACTGATGTTGACAGATTCACGTGGACTTCCGATGATCATACCGGCCTCGAAATAGGTCCTGTTTATGTCAGCTGATGGATATGCCTGTAAGTTTGGATAATAATTCGTCCTGACTCTGTGTCTGTTGCCATTTTGTCCACCATGAGTCGAATTGGCCAATCGCGTGGTATTTGAATTCTGCGCGGAATCCTGTGAAACTTCGCGATTGACTTCCGGTCTTTCCTTTCTGGGATTCGTAGTGCTCACAACTTCCGGAAACTCTGTCGTCATATAACTCGATTGAGAGTCACTGTTATTCGTACTTTTTGCTGAGGACGGATCGAGTGTTGGATTTGTAGTTGTGGTTTCTTCTTGCGTTATTATTTCCTTTTCTTCTTCAACTTTAACTTTTTCAACTTCCGTTTCTTCCTGCTCTTGCATTTCTTTTATACTTCTCAGATTACCGTCTTTATCCTGATTGCTTCTTTTCTCGTCGCTTCCGGTACCAACCGGAAGTACCAGATGGGTTATTGCACTTGCGTTAGCATCCATAGTTATACTTGTATTTCCATTAAAAATGTCGCTCGTGTTGTAAAGATGCATTATCGGAAGTACGTCATCTTTCTCTTTAGTTTTATCCGAAAGATTTCGTCCTCTGACTTCCGGCGATCTTTCACCGTTCAATGGCTTACGCAATTCCTTCATTATCGTTATGGTCGTGGTCTCTTGAATATCCGGTGGTACCGTACTCGTTGATTCTGTACGTACACCGTTGGATGATCTATACCTTTTTTGAATTTCCGAAGGATCTAATTCCTCGGCTACACCGAAAGGTCTACTGGGATCAGAATTATTTTTTGGAATTTCCGTTATGGCTTCTAATGGTTTCTCAGTGACTTCTGGTTCGGTATTGTTATTGGTGTCCGTGAAAATTTTTGGAGTCACAGGAAATACAGACGGCATCTGAGTTTGTACTATTTCTTTGGGATCCATAGTAGACATTTCAGTTTCCATATCAATTTCCATTTCTGTCGTCGTCATGATCACCGTGACTGTCATCTTGTCATCCCGTTCGTTAGTAACATTGACAGTTTTAATAGTAAGACTAGCAACTGTATCACTATCACCATTCAATGTTTCACTGTCATTAAAATTGCTCGATCCATCTTCATGATCAATTTTTATAACCCCTGTATCAGTCCCATCATCATCATCAAAAACCTTACTATTCCCCACTCCTTTGATAACAGTCTCACTTACCCCATCAGGTGCACCCATAACGCCACTCTTAGCGTATTCACTTTCCAAAATCGTCGTTGCACCCAAACCACGCATCTCATTCTTATCCCCAGTAAAATTATCCTTGGTCAAATTTCTCGTTCCCATAAGCCCCCTAAGAATCGATTTAATCCCCGCCCTATTATTCTCAACAGTCATTGACTTCCCGTTATTTCCAGAATGCTCGTTCTCTTCCGGCACGAAGCTTCTCTGATTAAGTACAGCACTGGCAGACTTGACAAGTGTCCTTTCAGCTTCCTGAAAATTTCTCGTCTCGACGTGGCCCCCCAGTCTCCCGTGGTCTCTGGCCAAGGTTTTGTTTTTCCTACGCGAACTATGACCCCCGACACGAGTTTCCGTATCCGTTAATGTTGGCTCGTCGTTACTCGTGGCCGTGAGCGTACCAGTTGTATCTCCAACGAGAGCCGCACCGGCACTGAGTTCAGCTCCGGTACGCACGCCAGCTTCTATGGAGCCACTCGTACTGGTCCTTATCTTATGGCTGGTCTGTTGCTGCTGTTGCTGCTGCTGCCTCTGCTGGTGCCTCTGCTGATGCTGCCCGCTCTTCACGTTGCTCACCACACGGACCTGGTCTTCTTTGCTTAACCCAGGTCCGGTGTAGTTGCGCAATAGTCGCGTCACGTTAGTTATCGTGTACGCGTACACGTGTTGTTGCGCTCCCGGTGCAACAGGTGGAATTGGCTTTACTGTACTCGAGGAGATATTCGATTTTATAGGATCGTCCGAAAGCTTTGAGGTGCCGGAAGTAAATGGGATTGATGACGTGACTTTTTCGGGTTCTGACGTCTCGTTCGTTCTAGACATTCTTTTCGAGTCTTTTCTTGAATCCGGTATTACAATACGTAACGTGGATCGTACCGTTGTTGAAGAAGATATTTCCTGTACTGTCATATCGTTGTTTATTGTTTGATCGTTGCTGGTATTTCTTAGTACAGTACGTGGTTTAAAATACTCTGTATATTGAGCTACCATGTCTCTCGTTGCTTCCGTTGTATTTCGTTCTATCGTTCTGGACGTTTGTTTTTGTTCGGTTTTATTGACGTTGTCCTCCATGCTCGATGTACTAAACGGGTAATTTTCTTTGCTGTTGTCTTCTATGGTCTTTGATGATTTTTCTCTTAGTACGTTATGTGTCGGTCGGACATTCTTTCGTATCTGGGTCGTGTCAGTGGTACTTGCAGTTGAGTCAAGTGCGTGGGTTGTATTTCCAATCTCGTAGTTGTTCACCCGACCCCGAAATGCGTGAGCGGACGAGTTGAGCGCGTGAAATAAATTTTCTTCAGTTTCACTCTTCTCTGAATTTCTGGAAATAATCGACGCGTTTCCTACAACATCCTTACTGGGAATGACGTTTGATAATATGGTAGGATCAGAAGGTCTCACGGGAGACTTCCTAAAGTACAGACCACTGCCGTGACTCCTGAATGAATTTTTGAGCTTTGATATTTTATTTTTCTCAACAGTCTGTTGCTCCACAGCGATATTCATCTCCTCGTTAATGATCTCCTCCAATTTTGGCACAGGGCTTGTGCTGCTGATCGTACTTGTGGAAAGGCTCAATCTCTTCATGGAGAATCTTCTCCTTGGGCTTGGCACAGTTGGTACTGTGGGCGTCACTTCCACGGAATTGCTGCTCGTTGTATTTTGTGTCTCTGGATGCAACTTCTGGCCAAAGTAGAGGAATTGCGACATGTCTTCAACGGGAATGTTACTCTCTACCGGTCTGAAGTGATTGTAGAGTGAATCGGGCATTGGCACTGTGTTCTTCCCGCGAGCGTCATGCTCCAGAGACTTTTGGTTATTCGTAATAGCCAACGAGGAATTCCTATTGGTGCTCGAGTAATTGCCACGTGTATTCTTCTCGTTATCATGGCTCGGATCGGTGATGGATAAATTTTTCAATTCTGATAATTGCTTGATTAATTTTGGTTCCTTTCCTGTATCATTTATATTTTCGTTTCCATTACTCGCAGTTTTTATAAAGGTCCTAGTAAGCGGTTCCGGATCCTGTTCATCCACGGCGATTTCCGCCTCGACACCCTCGGGAACTGTCACGTAAATACCATGACGGGATTCCTGCACCTCCAGGACTTCGCTGATGTCCTTAGGAATTGTACCACGTGGTCTTGGATTCCTCAAGGATCGCAATTGCTCGCTCAATCTCTGACCTAAGATCTGTCGACGTTTCGCAGCTAGTATCTCTCTGTGCTCCTGCTCCCTTTTAGCCTTTGACGTTGGCAACTCTGCGTGCAGGGACATTCGACCCTGCCGGTTCTCGCTGGATGGTACGGCTGTAACAAAATAAAAATAAAAATGGTATCTTTAATAATCGCTACTCTTCAGAACCTTTCTCAAAGGTTCGTACGCTTATGACGCGCATCCGCGAAGATTCACTATGTTCGTTTGTTTGCTTCGTTTTCTCTTTCGGTATAAAACAAATGGGACAAAAGAATTCGATTGGAACAAGCTCGTCTACGTTTATCAGATGACGAGTCATCAGACGTAAGAAGTCCAGGCGTGCTTGGAACAACGGCACAGTATTTCAAATGAAAAGGAACAAAAGAATGATACTTCTCTTTGGTAATTGTAGCCGTTGTCTTACCGTTACGATAGGTACTCGCTGTGGCGGTAAATTTAAAAAAGACTGATTCGAATTACCGATAACTAGGTGCTAACTGCGTAAAATTGTGTTGGAAGAATCACTCATTATTTCTGAGTTCATAGGTGACCGGATAAAGGTCAAGAGTCATTAAACGCCTAGATCGATCTTAACAGTCTCGAAGGTATAATAATTAATCCTGTACGATCCTCGGACGGAAGATCACCAAGTTGGATATGCAAATTAGATAAAATTTGCCGTCTGATCTACTCGACAGAGTAGATCTACATACCTATACACACATATCACTGAGTCATTGTCGTAATCGAGCGGGATGAAAGATCAAGTTTCTTGATCTGGATCGTATACTGAGGTCACTGTGTACCGCTACTCGCTTCGCGATCCTTCATAGATCCTCGTAGATGATCACAGATATAAATGACCGCGAGAAAATTTAAATATGCCAAATCGTGATAATGGATCATTCGCGCCACGACTGTGATCCAATGATCTTGATTCGGCCAGTCACGAATCACCATTTTTTTTCTTCTTCTCTGACATTCCAAAGATACGCAGTAAGGTCTAAAACGATCTATGACAACAAATCCAATTGTTTCTCTGTCAGATCGATCTTATGGTAGGTACGTAGTATAGATCTCTATAGATCTCTATTCTAATATTATCCTTTTTACTCCGGGTAAGGCAGTCGAATACAACGTCGTGTCGTGTCTGTCGTGAATTTTTTGTCCACCTAAATATATGGTTGCCCGGCATAGTTTTTCTTAGCTACCTCACTAAGCGATCTGTCTGGAGTCTCCCGTAACATATGTACGTAATATACGCGTACGATATACATATACGTAAGGTAAGAGAAGTGGTTACCTACTAGCGGGAGACTGAAAATCATTTATCATTCTCCCTGGACATGGTACCGTGTCTTTAACGCTAGTCCCTTTGCCATTTGCCCCATAAAATAAAGGTAAAACACTTTGAGGGTGTCTGCAAAATTCAACCTACTATAACCTAGTCTAACCTTAAAAGGCCATCTGGCGGTTACGGTACTTCTGCATGGTCGACCTTATTTATCAACCTTCCTCTGGGCCACCTACGTGGCCAATTCTTATATAGGCCCATGCACGACAAACTCACCACCTGAAGATGATTTTACCATAGAGATCAAATAGACAGGCTAACTTCAAGTAGTGCGTTTCTCGTGGGTAACCCTGTATATGGTTATAGTACCGACCGTTTTACACTATCAGCATACATCGTACACACGTCCCACGAATATTTTTAATAGTCAATACAATCATAATAACTGGTTAAAAAAACAAGTCTAGTTGATATGCCGTATATGCTTATAGCAAGTCAAAGATTCTTTGTTATTGTCCAATAAAACGTCACCACGTGCTTTCACTTGTTTAACTCATACGTCGTAAGGATCTTTCACGTGGTTTTTTATACTGGCAATATTGTCTTGTTATTTGTCTTCTGTCAAAATTACGTGGCGGTGGTCGTGTAACGTTGCCTTTTACCTCGTTTTTATTCTTTTGAATAATTCTGAAAAGTATGCACGGTTCCTAGAAAATGTTAAGATGCGATATAGCTGTTAAGCTAAGGAATTTACAAGGGCATTAAAGTCCAGCTTGTCAGCTCGTTAAAGCGTAACATGCCATTTCGCCACGTGAATTCAGTACGAAATAGAGAATCACACGTATGTATGTACGAGACACACGCTGGGTCGATAGATACATGTCTAGTTATATTTTCTAAGTATTTTAAAAATATGTTAAACATTTCCTTGTACCGGAGTCAATTCTCTTGTAGGAAAAAATATGAGAAAAATATATGAAATTCCGTGTAAAGGAAACGTCTCCATCGCATGTAGCCTAAACAGATGAGTAAAAAGCCGTATATCAATTCTCCTTAAATATTCTCCATCGCGTTCCCCTGCCTTATTCTTTTATATTTATTATTCGCTGATTCGACAAGTGAATTTTATTTTTCTTAAAAAAATAATCCCTGCTCCGATAACCTTGGACCGTTCAACGCTACCGTTTCTGCCCTGAAGAGTCTCTGGCTCTCTGGTTGCAGCAGGACGTCCCGGGAATAGCTTTGAAGAAAAAATAGCAAAAGGGTACCAGCCAGCAGGAGAGACACATGGTGAGAGTGGAGGCGAGAGTGAAAAGGAGAGACTCCAGGGTTATCGCTGCAACGTGACCGCATAAAGGCTCGTAATATTTTATGCGAACACGTGTATGAGGAAGGTCAGTGTTGCTCCTGTTCTTGTACCTCAGTACTGAGCACCACACTCGTCCTACCAACCATATAGGTACAACACTAAGCCCTTCTGTCTGTTTAACTAAAGTATTACTATACCATATATTCTATATTACATAGAGATATAATCCACATATTCATAATAGTACCGACCGTTCTACACTATCAGCATACATCGTACACACGTCCCACGAATATTTTGAATAGTCAATACAATCATAATAACTGGTTAAAAAAACAAGTCTAGTTGATAAATACGCACATTTGATCACGTGTGAAAAATTTAATTTGCTCCAAGTACTTTTTCTTTTTTCTTAAGTACCAAGTAATAAATGATTCTTATAAATTCGCGCGAAGAAAATAAGGTGCTAGTTAATTAGCCGTGGTTCAACTGGGTCAGAAGATGAATAAAACATATGGTTAGATAGAGAGATTTTTCGTCAAAGCATTAAAACCTTTGTCGCTGTTCCTCAAGTGATACTCGTATGATGACGTTACGAGCAGCGGGTACTGAATTCCTACCAGACCCCGTGTTATGACGGTCTCAGTATAATCGAAGGAGATAGAACCGGTCTGCGTGGTAACGTTAAGTTAAATAAGGTAGCCGGACATTTCTATAATTTGTTGATTTTATAGCGACGAAAGAATAACGGACGCTTTCTTGGGCCGGTATACAATTTTCTCATGGCTATTGCCAACCACGAGCTACGCTGTTGGCTCGACGATAACCCATGGGGTTATTTTCTATCTATGAATATCATCTTGGAGTTTATGGGATAGGGAATAGGACGCGGGTTGAGAACCTTGGCCTTCGGGAAGATCTCGATGTCACGACAATTGCACACGACGGCTCAATACACTCCGTATATATGTATGTACCTTAACATTGGCTGCTGAAGGTTTTACTTCGGAAATAAATGGATGCACAATGCATATAAAACCCCATTCCAATACCTGCTTTATATACGCGATAACTTTTTAGCACTTGTACGCAGCACTGATGTTCGCTTAGTAGTAAATATTGATAACTGAATATTTGACTAATAATTTTTGTATTCGTCCACTCGCGTCAATTTTCACGTAATATATAATATTTATAGTAGACACAATAGGTATGATTTGGTTTAATTAGTTCTTAATAAAATTAGAGCACGAGGTTGCTTTTCACGGTTCAATAACTCTGAATCGACTGAATATCTTTTGTCCGTATTGTAAGGTTTCTCGCTAATGCGTTACGTGGACAATATATTTGCATTGACATCGCGTGCTACGACTCCTTATGTAACCAAGATGCGATCGACGTTCCGGCAATTTGACGCAATCAAGGTTCTTCGTTTAATCAATTCGCTTGGTAATATCATAGGTAAAAATGCTAATTTCACTGATTGTATGTATTCCTGCTAGCTTTACGAATGTCTTCTCGCACTTTGCTATTGCACTGTCGTAAGGCTCGAGCCGACACTTTGTTCTACCGATGGCGCGCAATCAGTTACGCCTACAGTTTTCGCTACCACAGGGGACAAATATCTCTGTAGATCGGCGCGAATGATGATCATCAACAATCAACCATAGGAATCCGGTTGGACATTTATTACAATATAATGTAATACCGTATGGGATCTTGTTTTCTTATATTATCACAGTCAATTACACAATACAGTATTAATCAGGCGATTTAACGACAATTAATTGTATCATTAATTTTTCAAATTCTCCGTAACGTCTCAGAAAACACATTGACATTAAATTTCGATTGTAAATCACGCAACTTCCGTGAGTCGATATATAGAAATAAACCGGATCGACTTGACTAATCAAATCCGTTATTCGCCCGGGTAGATTAATCAAATCGTATTTCGCTCTGTTGATCAATTAAACGGATGATACTGTAATCGGCGAGGAATAAAGAGAGAGAGAGAGAGAGAGAGTCTATAAAGTGAACGCGAGGTGGATAAAGTGGATGAAAAGAAATAAGAAAACCAGGAGGACGGTCATCGACCATCCAGTAAAACACCGCTACAACGTTCCTGCCTTTGAGCTATTCCTACGGCATAAGAGCACATTACTCTCTTGTGTGTTGGTGGTTTCGTCGAGCGTGCATCCGTTTCCTGTAGCAGTACAGGCTGCTCTGCCAGAGGACACTCCGGTCACTGGGCACAAACATAACCTAACGATAATTATGTAACAAACCATTAACAACGAGTAAAGGACAGTGGTAGGAAGAAACGAGTAGAAAAAAAAAATACTAGAAAAAAAGGTAAAATACCGTATTAAAAGCGTATAGTAATATGGTGTCATTATCACAAAATTTTTTAAATACGATAACCATTACTCTTGTCAAATGGCGGATTGGTCAATTTGACCTTGAATTTTGTGTATCCTTGATCTCAAAAATCTCTCTCGCTTCAGGCTTGGCATTTGATTTGAATGGAGTTTATTAACTGGTTTAGTGTCAGGCTCGGGTTTGTGTACTGATGTCATTTATAATTTATTGTAAAACCGCGAAAGAGACTCACGCGTTATTATCAATGTTACGTGCGCCCATCGGTCTTCTCGTTGTTATATAACGATTTCCTGCGCCCGATGGAACAATGCAAGGAGTCATTAAATCCTATGCAAATTTATAGACGCGAAAACAATGGACCGAACGAAATCGGTACGATCGCGAAAACTGGACTCTTAAGCTCCATCGAGAATTCTTCCTGGATGTTGCAACGATTTACATACGTGCGATCAGCATATGTATACAGTCAGTTAGATAGCTGTTATAAGCTATACTGATGGTACGCAGGTGGAATCATCGATGCATATATATTTTTTGAAATTCCTTTTTAATATCATCCTTGAGAATCAAGCGAACGTCAAAGCGTGTGAAGGTAAAGAGGCGTTTCCGTTCGTGAGATCAGCATTCGAGATCATTGACATCTATACGAATAGTGTGAGAATGAAATATTTTCCTAATCCACGCTTGACGGTCAATAATTTTATTAATGAAAAAATGCATTTTTTTTTTCACGTGTCCTTAAATGGTTTACTGATTCATGCAATTTGTTAAGATTTAACAAGTACTCGAATAACGCAGTAAGGCAATATGGTGAATCATGTAGAATTGGTTAGTTCATCATTATCGTATACGGTATATCATCCAGTGAAAAATGACTTGTATACAAGCCAGCCTTATGGTGCACCGTATCGGATGAGTCATGATAAATTATGAGGGATTGTCCCGTATACATACACGTGGGGGCCTTCAAGTACACGATTCTTATCGTGTAATTGTTTTAATGAAAAATAAAAGAAAGCTTTTCATGCCGGAGCTTCCTGCTTGTACTTGTACGTATAGATATAGATATAGAGTAAATACGGTAACGAGACGGGGACACGTAGTTAGGCATCGCGTGGTCAAGGAAAGTCATTGAATAATAATAACATACACGTGCAGGAAGTATACGAAGTAAAGAGAGAAGAGGACAAGGACTAATGAGGATCAATAAAGAAAAAAAATGAAGGAAGCAAATCCGTACAGAGGATGCCGAAGAATTTTTAACATTTTGGTAATATTTCCTGGATCTTTGTTTCTCTCTTTCATCTCCAATAAATATTTGTTACGGAAGTCCTATTCCTTCCTGGGTCGTTATGGGTCAGCACGGATCATCATACTGAAATTAGCCGTAGGGCCCAGTGTACAGCCAGGAAGAAAATCAAAGTCTTGCGCTCGAGGCGGCTCGCTCCAAAGAAGATCCAGTTCCTTAATGATCCCGAAGAGAAGAAGAGGAAGAGGGAGAAGCAGGAGCAGCATCGTCGAAAGAGATTCTTCTCTGTCTTGGAGAAGTGAAGCGAGCCTGCGAACCATCGTTCTTAAGGTCAGGCTCAAGATCATGGTCGCAAGCCAATGGACGATCATCGTGGAGTCATCGTGCAAACCTCAATCTGGCTCTCTGGCTTTAGACCTCAGTCTGTTCTTAAGAGAGAGGTTGGTAAAAAAAAAAAGTACTAGAGTACACCTAGTATTATAACCATATACAATGTACTCCCTGCTTACACGGGTGACTGTTATAGAATTTTTTCTCGACTGCAAATCATCGCTAAGAAATCATGAAGATCATTTCTACGTAATCCATTGTAGAGTTGTGCCAAGTCCCGACTGTGTTTGGTATTGTCTATTTTAAAGTCTGCCAATTGTCATCAGCTTAGTCATCGAGTACGAGATATAAGTCATCCTCGTGTCTTGGCCACCTTCGTACACTCAATGATTCCATTGGACGTTGAACCGTGCGATTGCTAAAAGGCCACCACCTTGCACGTTCTTACATACAGATGAGGTCTAAGTCATTTTGATTTTCTACTTCGATTACATTAACTCCTCTTGTACGAACTATCCTCCCATACGTGTGAATATGCTTGAAGCCTACGTAGCAGGCATGCGAGTCCCAACGCGGAGCATTAAAAACAGGCCCCTTGATGGGAAGTATCCCGGGGGCCTCTATGTGCTCGTGAGACCTTGTCATATCCGATATCGATGATTATCATGCGGCTTGATGATACCTTGGATTAATGGATGGATTCATTCGGCTCATCGACACATTAACGTGGAATCATCTTCCGGCATGTAGCGGCGCAGCTAATGAGCTAACATGTCTAAGCATAGTTAGATAAGTGGGCAACGCGTCAAATGTCATCAGGTTCATTTTGGGGTCATCGTTATACTGAATTTTCCGAAAATGGTCAGGTGTTTTTTTGCTGTATTTTTTTTTATTTTATACAGACTATCAAGGCGGATCAGGAACGTGTCAGTTGCTGATTTTTATTCCATCTTCATTTCCCTTGATAGTCGACACAAAGCATGGAGTATCAACCCACGATACGGAAATTAGTCATCAGACCTGTGGGTACCGAATCATTGACTTGGTATCATCTATTGTCTTCGAGTTTACTTTGAGTCAACATTTTCTACCGTCCTGGGTAGTCGTGATGATTTAATGTGCGCTAATATATTTATTCTTGTCAAACTCTTTTATGTCTAATATTTCTGTCATTGTTGTGAGTAATGATTTCTTTTACATTAGATCCTTGTTCCTTTTCTTTATGTTATGTATTACATATTATGCGCACGTGAACGTAGCCGATATATACTGTGGCTAACAGAGACGTCTGTGTACTAACAATAAGTGTAAGAGTGACGAGGTAACAATCGTTAATAGGAGTAAGAGAGACACAGTCAACATAAGAGTATCGTTAACGAGACTACAATACCCTTCGCATTAGATCCTGATAAATTCGATCATTTAAAGATCATCTTGAAACTTGGTCAATTCCATATACAGATACTACGTAGAAAAAAACAAAAAAAAAATCCAAGGTTCCGTAAATACAGTGTCTATTGTCAAAACTGATAGTACGTCAAGATAATTTTTCGATAAAAAAAATAAATTAAACACTCGAATGACTATTTACAGAATTACAAAAATCTACTTTAACGCGTCTACTCAATAGTATACAATTTTCGGAATTTTCAATCAAAATATTTATCTCACTCTATATTGATCCAATATAGCCTTTTATCAAAGTACATAAAACTAATTCCATTGTCGAACAATATTATATAAAACTAACTAATTTATGACTTCATTATATTGATCGACAGGTATATACCAGGTGCATTATCCACGTTGACCCATTGATAATGCACCTATTAATTGAACGCGACTTTGCACGTTGCACCAGATTGTGCATTGTGTGTTGTAAATGGGAAACGATTATACACGCGCGTTCGCCCAAGTCTTCTCTCATCTTCTCTCCCTCCGTCAGTAAAAACACGAAAAGCAACTAAGCATTCCCGTTTATCCAGTAAGTAAATGACGAGGATATTCAAGAGTCATCACTGGGTATAAACCTTGTCCACACGATAATTTCCACAAGGCCACCACAGGAGCGAATAACGACTGTCAATGATTCTACGTCTGATTACGTTTGCCGGCGTTGCATCCTAAGTCATAAAACTTTGCTGCGCTATGACGTAACCTTGGTACAGTTTCGACTAAACGTTCTGTGGAAGCAGCCTTGATCTTCCTTCGTTGCGTATATACGAGGAGACCCAAATTACAAACTGAACCAATCCTCGCTTCACACATGTGTAAATACATACTGACCATGGGACAGTCCGAACACGCATGTTTTGTCTGCCTACGGTCTGACACGTGCCACAGTAATACCCTACAGGTGATATTAGACGACTAAAAGGAATGTCAACTTTTAAACTGGACGAAGGTGCTTGACCCAATGCCTAGTGAATAAATTTTGTCAAAATTGCTAAAATATTCAGATTAGACATTATATACCGGGTGAGACAAAAGTACTGCACCATAATAATTTGGTGAGAGGACGATACTCATTTCAGACACAAGTCTGGCTGCTTACCGAGCAAACTTAAGCATTAGCACGTTACGATTAGAAATCCTTGGCAGTCTAATGGAGCGAATGACAATTTGTTTGGTCGATATAAACTTAAAAAAATGACAAAGAGACACGCAGTATAATATAAATAATAAAATTAAGGACAGTCAAGAAAAATCTAATAGTCTTTATAATCGTATGTAACGTAGGTGGCATACGAATACGTTGTTACGTGACAATGAAAAATGACATGCTAATCTTATTAGCATATAAAGAATACACACTCTTTCGATAATTCTACCCGTACACCTATATCCATACTTATGGTAATATCAAAGTGATAATATTCGATCTTGACTATAGGGTAATTGAAAACAAATTATACATACCGTAAATACTAACTAATCATACAAGGTATTGTATCCAAGGTGTTACCTTCCGTTATGGAACCCCCGGCAGCTGGCGTATGTATACGAATAATACAGCCATATATGTACGTATGCATATACACGATAGTCCAATGGATTCTCAAGTCCTAAATTTGTATTCCAAGCAGCGCGTAGACGCACGTATAGTAGATCCCACTAAAGGTAACATACGCGACTTATGCAACGTAATAAAAAAGCGTGCTGCGCACCAGATGTCACAATAGGCAGTGTAACATAGGTACATACAGTATTACAGTATGCATAGCTATAAGTATAGAAGCCAAGCCGTAAGAACTATAATAGTATAGCAAATTATACTATACTCTATCTAAGCATCGTACAGACCAGATGATTATGAGATTGAAAATAGCTAATGACTTCTCTGGTCCAGATAAGAGCCTCTGGTACACATTGATATCTATGGCCGACTCGATAGAATCTGAAGCAAAGAAGATGGCCGACGAGCAGAAAGAGAGTGATGGATAAATATATGCAGTCGTATAGGTTTCTAAGGAATGCAAAACTATAAGGAGTAAAAGTCCCTAGACGTCTGACACACTATTCAAACGATAGCTTCTCGTTCGACCTAGAAGAGACACCGGTACGTCCGCACGCATTCCGGCAGCGCCTTATAAATCACTGATTCCTATCTCGCTGAGGGCTCCTTAACTAAATGGATGCTACTGTCGATTTGAATTACTGCCCCTGCCTTGGTGAACACTGCTATACGCAGGCCGCTTCTCGAAACGGTTCAAAGTGCTATGTAAACTACCACCCACGTTTCTACATAGTCGAGACGTTTCCATAGGGATGCCTTACGGCAGTCCTATTGCTTTTGAATAGGTTGAAATCGGGATATACGGTGTGAATTCAGAAGATAATATAAAGGGGTGTCGATCTGAGGCTGGATAAGGGAAAAAAAAAAAAAACAGTATCTGAATACCACTGGTAGTATGAAGTAAATAACGAAAGATCGATGCTGTGAAATTGGAGAATGCTCTTCTGCTTGGTGGTATAAAAAATTGCTCTTGGTTCAGCATACCCTTTTTTATTCTCTCTTGTTTCCTTCGATTAAAAAAAAAATACAAGTGGAACTCGCATGCATCACCTTGTTGCACTTTGTCGGTTACGAATTTGCGAGCATTGCATTCGGTATCCGATACTTATTTCAGGAACGAGTCTGCCTGCCTTTTGCCTGTTAACGAAAGCAAGCATGTTGCGATCGGAAATACTTGGCGGTGAGAATGAGAACGAGCAAAAAGCAAGAAGAGACATAGGGAGTACAAGGGCTTTGAGAATAGCAACTATGCATCTCGTGCAGCCCACGCTGTCTCGCACCTGACTCATACGCCACGTGAGAGAACTTATATATAAATTAGATTTCCGACATTACCGACAGAGCATCGCGTTGAATGAAAATATTTTAAAAAATTATTAATCATTAAATCTCGATTAGACTGCCAATATACATATACAGAGAAATGTCTGAATGCAGGACTAAGATTCATCATAACAATAATGGGATTGCCCTCGTATATATATGGAGGCAGTAATAATTTTCCAGATGAAGTAAAAGGGACTCGGAGAAAGGAAGTGCTCGTAGAGATTCACTCAGGGGTGAATGTACGTTAGGTTGCGCAACTATCAATATATATTAAATCGATCGGGATATATCGATAGCCTTGTATAGTATCGCTTGGTATTGTTGGTATTCCACGAGAATCCTGACTCCCTCTGTTACCTAGGAATGTTATCCAGGAAATATATTTCATAGTGCTCGCTACACGCAATACCTAATACTATTCCATACGCTCCATAATGTTACATAAGAAATCACAGAGTTGCACGCATTACAAAGCTTGAATAGAAACGTTCGATTACGATTGAAAATAAGGATCGCGTGAGAGCTTCGTAAAAAAAAGAGATTTATACAAAAAGTATGTATCTCCATATCTCTTACAGATTTATGCTTAATCTCAACGATGTCTCATATTTTGCATTTCATCCATAACGAAAGCAATTCCTTTTCAAGCGACATATATATATATATGCCTTTTCCCCATATATCTGCACACATGCTCTACGCCTGTATAAACATACAGGCATTACTTAGAGCCTGCCAAGAATCCGCGTAGAAGAAGGAGCAGTGGCTGGATGCATGACGCACATATATACAGCGTGTATATACATATATATGATAAATACTGCATCTGCCCGAGACTCTGAATCATTCATTCGTCCCGTAGCACGTTGCATCCGCAATTTTAACGTGTGGCTTTTGTTGTCCTGCATATTGTGTTTAATATTGTATCTGCACAATGCAACAGAAACTATGCGTGGGTCGTGGGCAGACGAAGGGAACGGAAGAAGAAGAAGAATGAGAGATAGGGAAACAGCGAGAGAGAGAGAGAGAGAGAGAGAGAGAGAGAGGAAAGTCAAGGTCTCTCTTTTATTATTATTTAGAAGAGTAAAATGCAGTGTTTCTTCGCGTTAAGGAATATAGCCTACCAAACCCGTGTAACGTTTACAGTGTTATTTTACATAGTAATATTGCGCACCCCTGTCCCTACCACGATCTTGCTCTCGTTCTTCTTCTTCTTCTTCTTCTTGCTCTCGGCGAGAAAACGTTCAGGAGTTGTCCCTTCCAGGTGTCATTGCGCTTCGGCTGATTTATGTCGCTTGGCAATGCTTGAAAAGTTCAGGAGCAGCCAACCTGTATACGTCTGTACAGTCTGCCCTACGGTATGGTAGTTGGTGGCAATGCTGGGCGATACGACGGTAGCGGACAGTGGTGGTAGAATCGGTGGCGCAGTTTCTTCTCATATACTTGGGAACGATGCTGGAGCCAGATAATCGAGATCGGCGAGAGGACATCCTTAGGGAACTGGCGGGAAAACGTCTGGACTTGATTTAAAGGTTGTTCCGCCTGGTGAACCCTTTACTGTTCCATACGATATATGCATGTAGTATGTGTATACAGGTAGAGTTCGGGGTATAGGATTATATACGAAGAATAGGTTTAAGGAAGGTAAAGAAAAGGGGTTGTAGGATACCAAGGAAAAAATAGTGGAGTTGAGTGCACATGCCTTGGCCATGAAGCACACGGCATGCTTATACATGATCAGGACTATGTATATAGGAGGTAGGTGTACAGTGCCTAGGTAAAAGGCGATACCTACTATTGCCCAGCTTCGTGAGTCCCAAGGAGTGAAGTGCAATAGGGATAAAAGATAGAATGAGAATATTGCTGTGACATTGATTTTGATTGCGTGCGATTAATTGCGTGAGGTGTTGGCGCAGGTCGTTAAACTCGGATCGATGCAACTTTTCATCCTTAATCTTGTTCTCCTTCCTCCTCCACGTACTCCTCCTTCTTACTCTTCTTGTTCCTGTTACTTCCTCTATCTTCTATCTTCTTCGGCCACCTCTTCCCTTTTATTCCTCTTGCCGCTTGCCAAACGAATGGCTATTTGTACAGTGAGAAAGTGGCGATGCAACAAGGTCAAGACTCTTATTACCAAGCAGTGCCTCAACGCTGCTGCGGCCAAAGCTTGCAAGAGCTGAAACCGACATTTCCGACCTCCTCGAACTCGAGGAAGAAATTAATGAGTCCAGTCGACCGGAACATTGACCTTTTCTTGTGGATCGATAAATTGTGATATATTATAGGTAAACAATTGGTCCAAATTCTGAATATAATACAGCATCCAATTTGGTCCCGACTAAGAAATAATATACAGATTCGTTGTACCTGGGTACCAGGAACAGACCGCAGGGGTTCATTGAGTGAAGCGAAGGTATGAAAATAAAAAGTAATAAAAAAAATCTTGTTTCTTACAATGGCTAAAGGCGCGTTTAACGTGTTGGTTAATCGAGAGCGAAAAACAGGGGATCGATGAAGTACAATGTGAAAAAGAGGTAGAAGTGAGAAAAGTACGAAGAAAAAAAGTCTCGTGACAAATTTCGTTCATTTCCGCAGAATTCATTGACTTCCATCAACCGTGTACTTCGTAGTACTTCGCGGTAGGCTGATAAACCCGCTCCTCTATGCTTCCATGCTTCGCTGGCATTCTCCGTGGCTCGGTTATAGACCCAAGAGGCCTTAACCTAGCCTAACGTAGAGAAGAGAATCCTACGGTAAGGCCCTTTCCTTCCTTCTCTTTGCTTAGGATCGACCTATGCGCAAACACAGTGACTAGCGAGAGAGCGAGAGAGTGAGAGAGAGGGGAAGAGGAAGGAGCTGCGTGTGTATGCGTGAGAGAGATAGACTCACGTATGTACACACACGTGCAGAGGATCAGTGGTTTACAGGGGGGCTCGAAGCAGCCATTTTGTTATATAACTTGCACGCGAGGGTTTCTAGCGCTTGAGAAAGGGAAAGAAAGGAGGATAGGAAGAAACGAAAAAGGAGAACGAGAAAGGGAACGAGATAAAAAAAAATACCATAGAACAATGCGGCATCGCTTCAATCCTATAAGGACTCTGTGGAATACTAAACGTAACCTCAAGCCTTCGGTACCGTTCGCCATTGTGTGGTTGAACGGACGATAAAAAAATTGCGATAACGATAGAGTCCGATTAATTATATTTTTTTATAAAATTTATTATTTTTTTCTTTCCCTCAATTTTACACTAATTCCATTAATACCGTCTTGGCAATTAATAACGCGTTCTTAGGAATGGCGAGGTCTGCATTTTTCTGATCTAGAAACGCACAGTTGGTAGACCACTCGAGGATCGGATCTAGAAACAGGATCGTTTTGCTAGTAGGTTATGGTGGTACGAGGTATTGGTAGAAAACTGGTCGGGTAACTTCGTGTAATTTCTAACGATTTCAAGGCTTATAGGTAAGTGCAATTAGACTGCACTTGAAAGATCGATGTTGTCTTTTACGCGTGTTATTTTCAACGTAGCTTAGAAATGATCAAGCATAGCAATGAACTGGACCAGACCGAGATTTCTAAGTAATTTCAACAGATGGATTCCTCGTTAATTATTTCGAAATTATATCCTCATTTACATCACGTATTCTCCCTACGGTCGCTTTAAGCTCATTTATATCGACGACGTAGCCGCAGCGTTGTAAGAAGAGGAATTCAGAAGAATCGTAAATTACCTAAAGACTGTCCAAGACTGTTACTCGGGAGACCCCACAGACTCTCTAGAATTTCTTCAATGAAATAAATACCTCGTTCCCTACCCCTACGAAACGTGTAAACCTTTCGAACGGAATCTACGCGCTAAGCATTGTTAACAATTTTTATTAGCAATTCTCGCATCTACCACGAACACCTATAAGGCCATAAGAGTCGCCGCATTGAATCGACTCCGATAGTAGTAACGTCGTGAGATTCCAGCAGATGTAATTTTTTCCCTGTGCTTTTATCTCCTCGATAAAAATTCGCCAGAGTGCGTGTGGACTTTTGTCATTAAGTATTGAACTAATGAAAGTTTTGTCTACGATTAAGACCGAGTCCGTACGTGATTTCTTTGCTGCAAGCAATTGCCCTTCGCCCTGAACATAACGAATCTACATACAGTAATGACTTCCTGCCGTAAATGGGAAAATAAAAGCAAAATGGCCGCTTTGAGCGCGGTGCGCTACGTCATGCAGAGTACTGTACGTATTATCTGCCTACATGCATTCAGGAGCGTAGCAAGGAGTCAGGTATGTACGAGTACGTTGACGTACGATGAGTTACGTATTTTGCAAGGGAGGCAAGTAAATAAAAAATCAAAAAATTCAAATTTAATAGCAGAGCAACGGCGTCCGCTTTTCGTACTGGTCTCTTTGACGTATGTCTTGATCGCCGAGACCATCGTCCAAGGCTCCCAAAAAATACTACTGACAGTTATCGGTTATTGAATTGACATCGAGCAACGAACGAGTCTCAATATTTTTTCCTGTCAGTTTTGTTTTTCCAATTCAAAAATGCACAACGTGTCGTGCGTGCAATAGCGAGAAAAAGGGATGTTCCAAGGATTCGGATTCTCTAATGCGTAGA
Source organism: Syrista parreyssii (assembly GCA_030142615.1). Classification (NCBI taxonomy): domain Eukaryota; kingdom Metazoa; phylum Arthropoda; class Insecta; order Hymenoptera; family Cephidae; genus Syrista; species Syrista parreyssii. Next base: position 1,981,499 of record JARQTG010000259.1, read on the forward strand.
TTTGTAACCACTCCTCGTGTCTTTGAACAGTGTTAGTAGTGGCATCAGACCCATCTCTCAGGTTCATGTATATTTAAACGACAGTGCTGCCACTTAGAAATCAGGGGGCTCGTTCAACTCTTACGTGCCATTCATGTTCCTTGAAACTTTATAAACTCAATGCCGCGTACGTCTCCACTGTTTCAAGTGCCTGGGGTCTAAGAGATAAGGCCCATATACGAGAAGGCACACTTGAACCGATGAAGTGTCAATCTGGCCCTTTTTTTTCTACCATTAACCTAAAGTACCCTTAAAGTTGGTACCCTGATATACATGCCTTGGGCCTTATCAATATTCCACGAGGCATTCATTCCGTGAAGGATCGACATCTTCAGGCTACCAGTTGTTAGCCCCTAAAAAGGGACGTGTTCCTCGTCAAGTCGTGATCCTTGTATGAAAATGGATAAAAAAGAAAAAAAAAGGCGTAAATCTTCGCATGCGTAAGTAAATGCAGATATGAGGTAAAATAACCTGGGAGCCATCGTGCAATCGACCGTATATGGTAATTTTGAAATTACTCGGAAGAATATTGCGATGAAACGTTTCTTACCTGTCGACTACTCAGCGTCGAAGCTACTCGTTATTATACTCTTAACGTAATTCGAAACTCGAACCTTCGCGTAATAGCAAAAAAAAAATGACGCATGTACTCAGAAATTATTACCCATATAAACACGCGAGATTCGCTATATGATTAGACGAATTGGTTTGAGAAAAAAAAATAAAAAATAAAAAATAAAGAATCAAGTAGTTCGCACGATCAGAGAATGGCTTCCAGACATCCCGCAAGCTTCAATGCCAGAAAGTCGTTAACCTTAGGGATGCGCAACATATGGCGCACCCGTAAGAAGACCATAGTTACTTTTCTCAGCGGTGCCGCGGCACACGTGAAGAATGAGAAAGAGAGAGAGAGAGAGAGCGCGAAGTGGAATAGCGTATAAAGAAAGAAAAAGAGATAAAAAAGAATATACGAAACGAAGTAAACGAAGCGATGAAGATAAAGAACGTGAAGTTGAAGTGCGGGAGAAAAGCGCGGGAATGTCCGCGACAAGTGACAAGTTCAAAAATAAAAGTATCACCCAAGAGTAATGGTAAGTGGGATAGGGTACATAGAAGAATGAAGAGTATTTACTTTAATTGCCCCCCCCCCCTCATCCCTCCCTCCCTCCCTCCATCATACCCTCTACATTCACACATATATATAACGCAGCCTGGGCACTGAACAATTTGGATAATTTTGTAAATTAGTCAGGTAGATTCGACTGCCTCGAGCGTTCGTTAATTTCTTACGAAGTTACGTGCGTATTTATCTGCGTATTTTGACATGACCAATTCGTCTTTGTACTAGAGAAACATCGTGGCAAGAAACAAGGGAATAAAAAGGAGAAAAGAATAATTGAAATTGCCGTTGGTAATATTTTTTTTTTTTGATGCTCCATTCATTCCAGGAAGATAGGCAGAATCTACCAGTCACGGTCAGGTCTACGCCTTGGGTATAATACTAATTAAATAGCCAGTTGGCATTAGGGACACAAGGAAGTGTATATCAATCAGTCCCTAGTTCCATACGCACGTGCCTCTGGGATTTTCTAGTGACTTTCTTCATCCTCACCCAGAAACAACGTCACCCGAAAAAGCTAGCATTGCAAATACGGCTTTTTAGCTATGGCGTATAATGTCATGCTATTACTATACACAGCGCTTTAAGTTATCCGTATGGCTGCGCCATGACAGAGGTGGCTATTAAAGTGATTACACTGCCGGTACCCATAAAGTAATTATTATGGAGTTAATTTACATATATTCATAGAAGACCCAAGGGAAGTAGAAGTTCATGCCTTATACGTGAGTGGTAGCTAGTCAGGTAGGTAAGCCATAGCGATATAGCTATATCCTCTTAATACCCCATACAATATATGTATAATAATATATCGGTTAAAGGATCATTTTTTTTTTAATATTACTTTCCATTATCTCATCTCTTCCTCATAGAATCACGTGGATTGGTCCCGTGGACTGTTAACATTTTTTTGTTATCATACACATTTTAAATTACAGAAGTAAATTCGGTCTTGTTATCGGATTAGATAACTTGAAGCTTATGGTGGTCGGCACCATAGAGCTATATTTCTATGCACTGCGCTATCTCGAGCCCATCTGGCTCGGCTGTGTTTATGCGTATAAAACGTAAGACGCGGCACGCACGATGGAAATGGCGGACGCGGCTATATTGCGTTTGCGTGTTCCCCTTCGCCGCAACTGCATATCTGCATTTATCACCAATTTTTCCAATTCCCCATAGGCATCGGTTAACGCGAGAAAACGAGAGTGTCTGTACTCCTTTTATGCCTATATCTATACACTACGCATATGCGTAATCTTGACCAATGTGCATGGCACATCCGACCATGGACCCATGGGTCTTATGGTCAGTCACGACGCGCTAGCAAACCGTCAGTGCAATGCAGGTCGTGTGAAACTCATAGATTTGCAGCATTGCTTTCGAGTAAAGTCTGACAGGTAGGACATGAAATTAAAAGTGACTAGTAGTATGTAGAGTCTTAGTAAATTTGTATGGACGTATAGTGGCAGCCAAATAAAATGTATTATATTTAATCGTGGGTCGTTTGGATTTTTTTTTGTTATACAATAGCAACTTGATTTGGAGGTTCAAGCAAATATACTATACTTTTTCCAAGCACAATGGATTATATATATGTATATATATATTGCGTCTACGTTTCTTTTTTTATTCAAGAAAGTCACTTCGCACCTAAAGTAGCGTCTTATATACTACAGTTGCAAGAGTCGCCTCTGACGAATGCAAGGCCATGTAATTTTCACTCGCACGTCACGAAATGCAACTGCATTACGACAATGACTCGCGAGCCGCTAATTAGTGGACGTACTTATTAATTGCCACGGTTTAATAAGATTACGCATTGGGTCTCGGATCCTAATATCTTTTACGTATGTTGGATCCTGAATAGAATATATTTATGATCATAATATTTCATTTGTATAAACTGCATCCTGAATCTATATGCATTTCCATGGACATGTAAGAAAATTGGTTTCGTATCTACCTGCATGTGGTAGGAATGATTTTTCGTATCTTAAAACTTGATGTGCAGTCTCTTAAAGGGAGGTATCTGCAGTAATAAATGTCATCGTGAATTAACCAATCAGCATCGTGGCTCGGGGCGAATATGCTCTCTGCACTCGTTCACTGCGAAGATAAGAGCGTTGCACCAGGTGTACAGGTAGTTTCAAGAAAAATGCATTCTCCGTCCGGAGATGCGATAAAACAATATACAAAAACATTGGACTCGTGTGCATTGGTAGAAAATGCATTTAGCTACTACACCTCGTTTCCACGTGTCCATTCCAATTGAAGTATTACCGATGCACTTATACGCAGATGCACCGACAAAATTCTTCGACTGAAACGAGCTTCGTTAATGGTACGTGGTTTCATATTTTTCTATCGAACTTAATGACCGGATACTCGTCGAGAAAAATGTCCTATCTTCCTTTAGAGCAAAGAGGAATAAAAAGGGAAAAAATAGAGAGAAATAATATGCACTCGTTGCACTGGCGCTCGGGTAAAGTGCAGGTCGAGCATGCAGCTGCTACGAGTAATGCAATGGACACGTAAGAAAATGGTTTAAGAAAGTAGTGGAGAGTCGAGAATTTCAAAAAACGTTATCACTGTACTATCAATATACATAAAGTGCATTTTTTCGGTACATTACCCAACTGCATTATTGCACCCGCTCGTGGTAACCAATGCACGGTTCACGTACCTGTAACAAGAGTGAGAATTCTAATTAATACCAATCCTTAAATAATTCCAAGATAATTATAGATTGCTCGTAAAGGCTAACGACGCTGCAGCTTACGCCATTGAAATCATGAAAGTGCATTGACGAATCTACCATTGCACAAGCATCACATATCCAACCGGTGCATATAACTCAGTGCATACAATGCATTTACAGGACATTCAATCGATTGAGAAAGTATTGTCCACATAGAGCGAAGTCAGCTACTCGACGTATCACAGGAAGTATATGCAGCCACATTACACGTTACCAGTTTATAACGTTACCATGCATACCCAGATGCAATTGCAGATACACCGCATGAGTATATCTTATAGTATCAGTAAATATTTGTCAAAACCTATTGCTAAAGTTGTACCATTTCTCCCGCAGTTTACATTGGGTCTAATCGAATTAATTCTCCTTTTCCTTCATGATGCCACAACCACGCACGGGTATCCTACAGCCATACCATACAGTACAGTACAATGCACCAATATATATATATATATATATATATATATATATATATATATATATGTGTGTGTGTGTGTAACTAGGCAAGGTCTTAAAATAGCCATGAAAAGTTAGCAGCAGCCATTTAAAAGCCAGTCATAAAACGAAAAAATCGGTCTTAACTGGTAAGGATACTTTGCCTGCTAAAGTAACGTGTTTTATGACTTGTTTACGGGGTGTAATCGAACGAGGGGGCGCCGGTAACGCGCTGGAAATGACGTAACGAAGATAGAGCCAGAGAAGGGAGACTGTTGGAAGAATCTTATTATTGTCATTATTATTATTATTCGTAGTAGTACAGATCATTTTTCATGGAGCAAGAGAAGCGAGGAATCGCTATCGCCAGAGTGGCTGTCTTGCGAGGACCTGAAACTTTCACGCTAATGACACTCAAAGCCATTACTTGGTCCACGTCAGATCGACGAAACGGTTGACGCGTGTGACACGTGTACTTATGGAGGCGACCGTATGCACTGGTACGACCGGTAGTAACGGGTAAAGAGATCGAAGCCATTAAATGATAAGAGTCGAGGCATTAATAAAATGTCATTTTCAATCGAACGTATATGCACTATAATTTTCTATTAAATTTGTTATTTTTCATACCTCCAAAATTGTGGTTCGCGTAATCGATGGATAAAAAAAATATTGATTCGATTCGACACAGTGGTATTTATGATATAACGATTGATGAGTTATTACGTAATACCATAAGAAACATCGTCACAGTGTATTGGCAGTAGGACTAGTTTTGTTATGTCAGCCTGTACTTTTTCATCTGTCACGTTTTTTAAATCATTCGGAAGACGTGCTTCGATTTCTGTGTGTATAATAGTTGAACGTCCTGTAAAACAATCAGTCGTCATACGGGAGACACTGCGTAAAATACCGAAAAATTGCTGGTACGTGGATACGCGTTGATAGGTTTACGAGAAGAAAGATAGAAAATAAAATGATAAATAACGCATAGAGTTTCGGAGACCCTGGATTTCTCAGGCATTAAATCGCGTGTCTAATCTGCATACGATCCAGGTTGAACGTCCTGCAGTTGTCTTTGGGAACCGTTCCTTGCTTCGGTTCCACACGAACGAATTCCGGTTCGGTGTCTCGAACTGGCCTAAGTCAATGAGTATTTTTATACGTTTATTTGCTCGTCTAGATACGCCGCGCTTGACTCGTGTATTTTGCATATGGCGTCTATATGACTTTTCGTTTACAGCTGACGATTTTAACGAATTTTTATAAATAATTTATCTTATTATAAATGTATACATAGTAAGTTATATAAGTACAGTAACTTGGTCATTTCCTTTCGATCGTGTCGGAAGACTGTTTTTTGAACGAGTATTGCTGTTTATGCATCAATGAGTGTGACTACTGTCTACTAACAGGACTCGATAACTGCATCTAATTTAACTAACAGACTATCGGGCCTTGGACTCGTACGCTGCTAAAGGCAAAACAAGAGCAAATCGCCAACAGTACCTAGTTAAGGAACTTAACGACTGTACCGTTTAAATTTTTCAGGTACTCCTGACACTTTTCTTACGAGTTTTCACTATTAAGGATAGTGGACAGTTTTCGTTTTTGTTTATCGGCTCGAGGTAGCGTTTGGTTAACTCGACAAGAAAATTCGTAATACCAGCTAAAATTAACATGTTTTATACATTCGCAACGCCCAGTAATAAAGCCAGCTGGGCGTGCACGATGTTTGAGACTATAGAGTCTCGTATCCCATGGTAAATTCATACGCGTTAGGTTGGCTACACCATAGCAATTCTCAGCTCGCTCCAACCCCCTAACCCGTAATTACCTTTTGATACGGTAAGATTTAAGGTCAAGGATCGACCCTCTCCTCCCGGCAAAACCATCCGAAAATGATGAACCTTAATAAAAGAAAACTAAACCGCATAAGTGAAATCACTATATACGTCAAACATGATTTCTCTCTTCTGACTACTCAAGAAAACAAACAGGTAGAACAAGAGTTCTTCTATCCGTTAGAGAAATTATTATGAGTCGCCAATTTTCGCCGTGTACTAATTATCACTCGTAATCAGCAGCTGGAAGCGGTAGGAAAGTGGCACGAGGTTGCCAACTTGAAAGACTGACAATCGCTTTTAAGTAAATCGCACTTTTGTTTCCTACACAATAATAAGTACTACGGTACCCGCACGTAGCCGTGTACAGATAAAGTAAACAACGCAACATGCATATAAATCATAACGTAAAATTCCCTAAAAAAAGACTCTCGTATCTTGCACACACGCATATTCGGTCCAAGAATTTTTCGTCAAAGTACCGAAAATTTTGCTACGGTATAATCCAAAATACAAACACCGCTTACAGGTAGGACGTTGAATTACCAGAGAGAAATCCAGACGGTGAAGTAACTGTTTCTCCTGGTGTTTCTCTTGGTTTGCCCGGTAAAACGAAGCCATCGGGTCATTCCTCGTGTGTTAGCTCGAGTCGCTTTATGCGTAAGTCTCGTCCTTTTTAGCACTCGAACACGTTTGTACAGTTAATTTTTAAGCGAAGTACACACCAGACGGGGTATTACGGGTTCCGGGGGTCTGCGTACCAGTCGGTAAAGGAAGCTGACGACGGAGTAGAGGGAGAAAGAGAAAAAGAAACGAGAAGGAGTACTAAAAGAGAGAAAAAAGAAAGAAAGTAAATGATGGAAGGAACCACAAGAGAGGAAGGCTGCAATGGACCGTTACGAACTGAGGTCACACGGACATCTGCATGGATGGTATTTCAGTTTGTATCTTTTCCTCGACCCAAGAAACTGTTAAGGCAATATTTTTTGTACGTACAAAAAGTGCGTTTAAAGACTTTTTGGGAAATACTTCAAACGCCTTGTACAGTACGGTAATCGTTGTTTATCTTTACTGAGCTTGTACGACAAGTCCAATATATTTGTACTGGATAGTGTCGGCGGATAGGAACGCTTGAGAATGAAAATAGTATATTTTGTTTTCTAGCGAGACTCTACCGCACGGCTACCGCGTCGATAATGTAACTATGGGTGTAAGCAAGCGTCGTGTATTCGAAAGACAGAAAAGTAGTCCCTACAAACTTAATGCTTTGGCGCTCCTTTGATTTTCATTTGGGGGCCACAGCTCCACGGCCGAGCGAAAACACTTTATCATGGACGCAGAGCGGAGTCTCTCGTTGAAATTAATAAGCGCCAAATAAACGAAACGACCAAGACAAATGGTGGCGCATTGTACGTGGATAAGCATGTAGCCTTATAGTCCGTGCGTGTTAACTTATTTTTTTCTCTTGTTCTTCGTATTTATTTCATTTCATTGTTACTCGAACAAATTCCGCCAGAGGCCACTACGTATCCCCCACGATTAATCAGATCTTTGACACGTCGCTTCCTATCGGGACTTTTTTTTTATTCCGACATAGTACACGCAATTTCCGGTTATATTATTAGATCCTAATTACATCCGTATACACGATACGCACCAATTCCAATGCAAATTCTATATTGTATTAAACATTACCGATGGCTCGCGAGGTCATCGAACGGATCCAGTTGTCGGTTGTCTCACCTAACCTAATCTACCTCGTCAAATTTCCCTTTGTATTTTCGGTCAGTGCATTCATACGTGTTTTGTCATATATATATACACGTTGTAACGCAAAATGCACGTAAAGCGTCAGTTTCGTAAATTATTATTTCGTAAATCGTCTCTGTCGCAATTAGCCACGCTAAAATCACTGACTGATCCTTTTTAATTACAGTTCGCTGTTTGGTTTCGCGGCCGGTTTGACAGATGGCCGACGCACGTGTGTCTCGTTTACACGTGAAAGCCTTTATTGGTCAATCTCCTTAAGTTGTATCAACATACTCACAAACGCTTGTACATCTAATGGAGTTATATTGTAGGTACACATGTGGATACCGTGTGCACGTAGAAAGTCTTGATCGAATAACCTTATATCGTGTGTGTATATATGTATATATAGGGTCATTGTATATATATATATATATATATATATATATATATATGGGTACAGTGATTAGGTGAGTTTTCTGGCTCTTGTAGGGAGACTAGAATATCACATTGTATAGTACCCGTGATGACTTTCCTTTTTGAATAGGACAAGAAGCAGCTCGGTTAGCTTGTTTGATTTTACGCCGGATGCACGCATTACGGTACTTTTACTCGCCGAATAAAAGTCTTTAATGATCTCACGGTATTTTTCTTAAATTTTACTTCCTCATTTGGAATTCTTAGATGAACGATACTAGAGCGACTACGATTTTCATAGTTATGTACGAGAGTTACGGTACGACTGTTTACACACTAAGATTCCGAGATAATATATTTTAGTACCTTTGATGATTAATTCTTTTTTTTCTTTTTCTTTTCCGTAAGAAAATTACAACTATTCAATCCACGTAATTACTCTTGTCAGTGATGTAGAATGATATTCCAAGAAGTTTTTCCGTTTCCAAATGAAAAAGATCATTAGCTTTATCTCCTCGTACTCAAGGCTATCATGGACGATTCTCCGAATATCTTTTAAATCTCTCCGCTTGGCTTATTCGAAGTCACCGTAGCTCGAGGTCCTTCGTCCTGACCTCACGAACCACTACTGACCACCATCATCTTCGTCATTATCATGATCATTATTATCAGCATTTAATCGTCTATACGAATGGCAAAACCAGCCTCTAATTACCTTTCGATAATAATATTGCCGAAGGACGAGTATTAGCAGGTGTTTATATATACATGTAGATGATACAGGATGTGCGACAAAGAGAATAAATAGGAAAAGAGTATAATAAAAAAAAAATATATAATAGAAATAATTCGTGTCAAGGGAGTCTGTGACAGGGCAGGAGACACGTAATAATAATAATAACAATGACAATGAAAAATAAAAAAAATTAATAAAATAAAAAATGCATCGATAGAAGTGCATCGATAGAAGTGCATCGCTCGTACTCGCAACCGACACGAGATCCTTTATCGGACTGGATGCAACATAGCAATTATGCGTCACCTCACGTCCGTCGAAGGACACGGGTTGAGTCGAAGGAAAAATAGGGTTGACTGTGCTATTGCAAATTGCACCGAGTTGCACTCCAGACTCAACGGGATCCATGGAGATGCACTGTGTATAGCAGTAGAGAGGCCTATTTCAGAGTCAAAGGTTCCGCGAGCGTAGGAAACCCCAAGGCAAAGGATAGGTTAGAATGATTGCATGGGATACCTGGGAATTTACGGCGCCATAGAAATATATCCTTTGGGATCTTTTTATTCTTTATCCCTCTTCTTTTTTTATATTCCTTTTCTTATCCTCTCTCTCTCTCTTTTCTTGGCAATACAAGAAGAAGTATCGGTCCTCGCTGCTTTTAGCTTGCGCCGTTGCACTTTAGCATTGAAAAATCGCGCATGCGCAGAACATCGGGTTCCAATGATTATCATCGAATCTGTATATGTAAATTGTGAGTTATCCCTTTTTTTTTTATACTCCTCTCTCGTAATACTCTTTATCGGTTTGACACTGTCACGCTTACCGCGTGGATTCGCAGATGGCGCTGTTATCGATTCCACTAGGCCGTGTCCGTTGGCTTTATGATGATTCTCTTATTGGTAAAGGAGTAGCAACAGCACGGGCCGATTTTATCGTATCCTAGCCTGGTGGAAAACCTGTTACTCGAGAAGTGTTAATGCAACGCGTTCCTCATCTGTACGCACGATCGCTAATAAATTCTAAGGGACTTCGATAACTGCGAACTTGTTTTATTTCTCCTCGCTTTCCTAGGGATAATCTATGATTATCGTTGCGCCGTTGCACTTCTGATATAGTCGTGCATTTATATTTTATTGTATTTCGATTTGAACGAGCTGCCTACGTCAATGCCGATTACCTACGTCTAGGCTATTTAATGCGACTAGGATTTGCAGGTTAGGAGGTGAAGTTTCTATTGCTGGATTCTCATAGGAATTTACTATGATTCTCATACTCAATGTATACGTACGTGTATGTCTATGGACTATTGGTTCATTGACCCAGCGAAAGATTAAATGCTTAGCATTCTCTTCATCATTAATTTTTCAAGCCGGCTTCTCTTCGCAAGCATTATTTATACCGTGCATATTCTCATGGCTTTTTGCAAACCAATAAAATTTTACGTTTAACGCTCATACACGTATGCCCAGACAATTTTTTCATACGAATTTGGAAAATCGTATAGATATCATGTTTTTCTCCATTATAGATAATAATGTATTGTATCTACGAACGTACCATGCTTTATCGTGTATACCAATGAAATTATCTTGAAAGTCCATTAATTTTTAAAATTCCACGATGTCGTGCGGAAAACCAGTTACGCGTTGTACAAACGCTAGAACACTTTTCCACTATAAGAGTGAAGTGAAAAATAGGCCAATTTTCTCTATACAGTTTTCTCGTCTATTTTAAGTAAAAGAAAGAAAGAAAAGAAAAATAACACGAAAACCCCACCACATGAGATCGCCTACGTGCGAAACGTACCGACGGTATCTGTACTGTATAAAAAAATTTTTTTTTTGAAAAATTAAACGAGTTCCTACAGGCCGCGAAACAACTTATCCCAACACTAATTGACTGTCTGGTACGGATGGGAATGAAAAATCAAAGAAAATCTTTTAGCAGAGAGACAGACAGACACGCTCATGAAGATATCAGTTTGTAAGTAGGTATAAATCGTGCATACTGCCGGTCTTACATATGTACATATATAGTTACACACGTGCCAATTCTTACGTGGGCGACGAAGAGGCCCTCGAATACGTCTGACAGTTAGATTTGCATTGAAGATACAATGAAGAAATGGTCATCGGCATAAATAAATAATCGCAGGTACTTAGTACATCGATACGATACATAAGCGCGTATATGTAAAAAAAATACATAAAAATACAAGGAAGTAAATAAAACTGGTATATACCTTATTACGATTGAAATACATTAAATTGAAAAAGAATAAGGGATCGTGTATGCATTAACGTGGTACCGTGAAAAACACAATAACTAGAGGCTGTGTCTATACAAGGCGTTATGGTCGATCGGTAGCCAAAGTGAGTGTTAAATGCGCCACGCTGTTTTTTTTTTAATTTATGGGGAAATCAACGAGACGATCGTGGGACTCGTCTGCGTGTACATACATATTATTATGGCGCTCCGTAACACCATAGAGTAGCAGAAGCAGGTTTTCAAGAAGCACGCTCTCTTAATTCCTCCTTCTTATTCATCTCTGCTTTGTCTTTTTCTTCTGTCTTTCTCTCTCTCTTTTCTCTACCCTCTCGTCTCATTTGCTACTCTCCGTGACCAGAAAGTACTGTTACTTGGCCCAACTGACTGTTTCTCACCGGTTATGCTCTCTCGCCACACGATCCTATAACCATAGCTACTGCAAGCGCCACAAGGATCAGTGCAATTCTCGAATGCAACTAGAATGCAAGTATCGACTGCTCTTGACTGGGCCTCTCCAATAATCGAGTGAGAATGGATGACGTTTTATCCCAGGGTGTCTATCGGGACGACTTTCACTGTACGACGTCGTTGGATGCACCGTGGGATTCTATGAGAAGAAATAAAGTTTGTATAAAATAATTTGGCTCTTAATTATAATTTTAGTGAATTATTTTTTCAAATATATTTCGTGTAGTATAGGATGATGGAGCCTTGGGAGCTGCAGGGAGATCCCGGGCAATTTGTATAATGAGAACAGTTGCGATGCGTAGAATTTAAATGTAATGTTTATTCAAGTGCATAATGTAATGGTTATGTGCATTTATACATGGGTGTATTCGCAACCAGTTGCCAACGTACGGCGCGCAAAATCTTGACTGTGCTCTTTCTATCTCTTGGAATTCTTGAGTTTTTCTTTGACGAGGGTTATATAGGCATATAATAATTGGTAGGTAAGGAGAGTCATGGTGGTTTTCTTTAGCGTATGGTAAATTGCAATTTGCAGGGAAACGCTAGAATGCAACGGAACTGCATGAAAAATTTTCGCAGCGCGACCATCCGAGAGAATATTGCACGTCGAGGGTCGAATGCATTTTCCGTCCTTTGTATTGTAGCAAAAATGGATTTTTATTGCGTGCACATCCCATTAGCCATAAAAGTACGGGCGAAGGTTATCTTTTGCGGTTCGACCGTTTGTAACTGCAAACTTTGTAATGGACATTGAAGAAAAAATGCATCGACGCTTCTAATATTATTCGTGGCGTAGAAGGAAATGTTTAAGGTAGCGAAAAAAAAAAAAAATAAAAAAAATTAAAAATTACAATTTCAATCCCAAAATGGAAGTACTTAACACTGTGCTTGGCATTCTAGGTAATATTCGTGTCTCGACTGCGGTAAGTATATCTTTTATAATTGCACATTTTTCTGGATGCATCTTGCTACTTAACGTTATTGACGAGTATTGCCAATTTATGCTAATCGTACGTACGTAGGAGGGCGAGAAAAATTTTTTTTTTCATTTCCCAAACAGAAATCACGGTAAAATCTGAGGAAATTTTTTTCCAAACTTTCCTCGCGAATCTGACGGCTCAAAAAAAAACAGTTTTTATAGCCAGAATTAATTCCCATTTGCAGCACCTATCACAGCGGATGCCGCGTGCACTTTGCGCGGCATGAATTTCTCGGGGCTTTCCTTTCCAGTAAAATTGCAACGTGCATTGCTTATCGCGCGAGATTGACAATTTTACAGCGTATGCAATTGCACCGATGCAACCGGTAGGTACCTGTCTATATATACCATAGGTGTACCTATGCACTTCCGCGATTCCATACAGAACCCATATAGTCACTGAATCTCTCTCTTTTTTCTCTCTACGGTACAGAGAGAATCCCGCGATGCACTTTCACCGAGTACCGAGTACCTCTGGATGCACTTTGCCAATGCAAGTATGCGTTCATCCATAAAGATGGATTCTAAATCGCGAGCAAAGCCATAACCTGCCTCAAGGCGCGTTTCGTTTGCTACGACTGTACCTACCGACGAGAGGATGCACGCTTTTCGCAGAAGTAACCGTGGGCGTGCAACTATTGCAATTTGCAGTTGAGGCTTTCACCGAAGCGATGCACTCGGTTCTAATGCTGGACTGCAATACTTTAGCATGCCAGACACTATATGTAGCCAAAGACAAAAATAAATAAAATTACTTACACCATAGGTTTTCTAAGCTTTAAATACAATTGCGATGGTTCGCCATAAGAAAGGATAGGATATATGTAATATAAATTAAATATATTATTTTTATTATTCTGTAGCATCGCCGTATGCAGTTCTGAGAAAGTGTGTATAAAATTGATTCGAACGTTGTGTGCATCTAAAGTGCATTTAAAACGGTAGCCGAATTAAATATTGCATCGTAAATATATACGTGGGTAGATGGCTGGATGGCGCTCGTGCCAGAAGAAAAATGCACAACTTTACACCGTACAGCATTTCTATATATGTGTCGGATGCAGTTGCGATCAATTCTATACTCAATATTCAATAACTCTAATTAACAGGGGGCCACCGTGTGCAACATCGCGTGTAAAGAAAGCCTCGAGAGCGGTGAGTGCAGTGAAAAATTCATCCCTCTGCATGATGTAGGTGACTGTCCTGGGGCTGGATCTTTGAATTACGAGCACTGCACACACGCCGGTAATTAGACCTCGATCATTTCCTGTGTATGCAACGGACTGTACGCGAGTGCAGTGGGCATGGTACAAGTGCATTTTTCTTCTTGTGAAAACACGAGACTGTTGTAAAATTGAAATTGGAGTTGTTTCCCGAAGGATAAGAGAATGAAAATTACGAAACGTTTGTATGAAAGCATCGAAGATAAATATTGAAAAAATATTAATGCAATTCAGTGATTGAATGTATGTGTGTATGTATATATATATATATATTCGAAGAAGCTTATAATGTATATTTAGATGCAATTCCCAAGACTGCAACGTATAACCTATATCCCCACTGCTCTCGATACCCACATATTGAGCCGCGCGTTTTATCCCCTCTGGAATCCCGTTTTGAGATAAGAAAAAATGGTGCAGGCAGCCTGAGATAAAAAGTGCAAAGTAACGTTTCGAAAACATGTTGGAAATCGTGTCTACCCTCGTCGAATGAATAGCCGTTTCATACGGGCTGCCAGTGCACCAACTGACAGTGGTTGCAGGGTGCATTAATAGTGTGCAACGTGGCGTGCATTGGGCTTGCACCTGCTTTATTAACGCGGCCATATCTCAGAGCAGTAGACACTTGCTATGTCTCTTACAGTGAAGGTGAAAAAGAGAAAAAGCGTGCGAGGAAAATATTTGAAAAAGAAAATGATAAAAGATACAAAGCATATACATAAATATGTTATACAGACTATATATACATAGAGAGAGAGAGAGAGAGAGGCAAGTATATAGGGACAAAGCTAAAGAGAGAGTGAGAGATCATTTTCAAAGGAATTGGCCTACAGTCACCGTAATTCTGGCCACGGATGGGTCGTCTTGCACGGGTCCATTGCGCCAGAAGTGAGACTCACCTACTCTGTGTAAGTCCCTGGGAAGGTGGCGGCCCTGTTCTAAACGGCCACGAGTAACGTAAATTGCTTTAGACACCTCGTGCCAAATACAGAACGCTGAGTTTTACGTAAGATAATGCCGCGCTACACGTACAGCATTATGGAATACGCGTCTTGCCAGTCTTCTTTGCTTATTTGGCATTTAGCCGAACAATGACTTAGTCGGGTCTGGAAGAGCGTTGAGGATGAATGATATTTTTATGGAAAACATGCAGATTCAGAAAGCAGTAATAGTTTGCCATCCTTTCCATTTTTATGATGGACCAAACGAGTATTACTCAATACACGGAACTGTTGAATAAAATAAAAAACATCAGGATCATTACTTTGTTAGGTAATTCATGAAATCAGCTGTATATACATACGTGTAGAATAACTTGCGGCCATTCTCAATGCTTGATGCCTGAATCCTCACTTCACATGTCAGATAAGGATCGTACATAAGAGTAATCTTGTGCGTCGATATGAATGAACCTTTACACTGTCAATAAACGATGCTGTGGCCTTATATAAGGTACAAAGAGCCTGAAATATTGTACGAAGCCTTTGTGCGGCATTATAAGAGAAACCTGTATATATTAGACAGTGAAAATATTCTAATACTAAAATAATAAAGATTGTCTTTCAATCTTTGGATCTTCCTGGTAGCAGAATTGTAGAGAGAATAGCCTAAGGGTTAGATTCACTATTGTTGAGAATATAAAATCGAGATAGCATAGATTTATCTGGGAATATCTATCAAAGACCTTTGACCTTCGAGATCCATCTGAACATCAAAGACCTGTATATATCTACCATAGTACCATATGTGTATACTTATATACCTAGAGACTGTATGAGCTTCGATGGATGAGCTTTTGCAGGATTTGCGCCCAGAATTCTCAAAGCCATTACGTTATTCTATTTGCCACTGATTTATATATATTTATATACTACACTATGTATATATGTATGTATTGCACATACGTATAGTATGTACAAAGTACAAAACCTAGAATCTCGAGGCTGATTTTCTCGTAGGATCGGTTGACCTAGCGTGAGAAGATCGCCATAAGATACATGGCTACCAACCACGCCTACTATACCTGTATATATAAGTCTGCGTAGCTGTGCGTGTCGCGTTGTAGATTGCGAAACATGCCTGATCTTACCAAGTCCATATGTCCATGAATAATCTTACAGAATTACTGGTACTAACCTCTATTATTCATCGTGTAATGCTGAAGTTTTTCAATTTTCAAAATTCCACATAACCAACTCCATGCTTCGCGTTCACTAGGCACTGCAAGGCTTTATAGATTATCGTCCCACGTAACAGTTAACACTAGTTAGTAGCACGTACGGATTCTTCACGTAATCGTAACGTCACTAGATCGTAAAACAATAAGGCTCTTGATAATACTAACTGTCAGGATATTTCCTGCACGGCATAAGTGAAAGAATCTTCCGCTAGAATGAGAATCAAGTAGCGCCGCGTAGCGGATTAATGTCGTATCAATAAGACTCCCAGCACTGTATGCGGCGGTTAGCTGAGTTTTTTAAGGGTAACGCGGAGTGTCGGTAGTCGATTTGAGCTTCTTATAACGAAAAGCGTTCATTATTCCGCATAAAAGTGTCACGTAAGTAACAGTATAGCTTGCTAAGATATATGTGAACTGTGTTTGTACGAGAATTTATTATCACGTTCTTTTAAATTACGATATTTCAGTTTCAGGTTATGGCGAACTGCCCAGTCCTCGTAGGAAAAACGCTTCTACTCTGAGACTTTTCTAGAATGGATAAGCAATTGTCTAACTGACTGGATGCCAGCCAGCCAATCCGTTGCATGGCGTGAAAGATCCTCGTAATTTAAAGTTAAGTGACTAGCATCGTACAGTTCTTCGAAAGTGTTGTTAAAGTTATTTCGAACGATCGATAGATGAGTCTTAATACCGTGGTAACTGAGTAGCACGGGTAAGTAACTGCCATTAGTATGATTGCACATCCTAAATTCTATAACCCGGTATATCGTAGTGTTATTATATGTGAATTATCTTTCCCGAAAGATTCAATGCAGTGAAGAAAAGTGTATATCCTTCCATCATGGTCAAATTGCAGCTGAATTTTGCGGTCAGATATTTATGTGCAGGTGGTATTCAGTTTGGTTTCCATTTTGGAATATCCAAACACCAGCCAACCGTGAGTTCTGAATAATTTGATAAAATTGATTTTTACGCTTATTACGAGTCATACCTTTTGGTGAACCCCTTGTGGTTTGCTTGAAAATTACAGGATAATTTGAAGTCACTCTTAAAGCATACAGCGATAGTCTATTATTCTTTGACAGGAATGAAGAAATTCCTTATTCATGTATCTGAACAATCCATTGGCATTATTATATCTTAAAGGTACAAGAACAGTTATACCCTGAAGCCTTATTGCGTGAGATAGTCAAGGTGATTATTGACCCAGGTTCCACGCCATGACTGTCAAAAAAATGAAGAGAAAAAAAAGGTCTGCTTTCAAAACTCAAACTGTTCAAAACTACATCTTTCTAGGCTACGAACATGGGATAAGAGTTGAGTATGGCGCAATTCGGTGAGAGTAGAATCTTACGATGAAAAGTTAAGATAGGAAACGAAACAGGCCACGTAACACGTCGGGATCCATTCTAGGATTCACGTTATGGAATACAGCGTCGGTCGGTCGGTAAAATCTCTCTAAAAAAAGTTTTATTAGCACCGTCCACAAGCATCCATACGTAATCCTATCACCAGTTGGCTGTACGTATAGCATAAAAAATAGTAATAAACCAAAAGGAATAAGTAGAGCCTTGCGCCAAGTACATATAATAGCGATTTATAATAACTGAGCAATTGAATAATGAAGGAAAGGTCTGAGTGAAATTGTCGATAAAATTGACCAGTCTGGATCGCAGTTTAATTATGTGTAGCTTAATTAGATACTATTGCCATAGTTAAGTGTATCGTACCGTTAATGCGATTAGTGAATTTTATTATTATATTCTTTTTATTATTTACTATCCCATCGAATTAAAGTCAGCGATCTATACGAGCGATCATTAAATTAGTATAAATCGCTCGCAGAGCATCGACCTTATGAATCTTTCGCTTATCCGTTGCTTGTCTAATTAAATCTGCACGGTTCGCGCTCTAATTAGGATCCCATCCAAAAATCCTGTAGAGAATATCAGCAAAGACGAAACACCGCCACGGTTCATAATCCCTAAATTAACATTGAATGACTCCAT
The DNA here is from genome assembly GCA_030142615.1 of Syrista parreyssii. NCBI lineage: Eukaryota > Metazoa > Arthropoda > Insecta > Hymenoptera > Cephidae > Syrista > Syrista parreyssii. The sequence continues at coordinate 1,999,726 of JARQTG010000259.1, forward strand.
TTTCTAGCTCTTTTATTTCTAACCGAATACAACGAAGCAGCGAACGGCTTTATTAGATTTCGATCGTATCGAAAGCATTGATCAACGATTAAAACAATAAAACTGTTTAATCTGATTATTAGATCAAATTTGTCTGTCGTTTAAATAATTCTTTTGTACCAGTACATTTTTTATCTTTTATTACGTTCAAGACTTTTTTTTGAATGTCTAAAATTATATTTTACACCAGATATAAATACTATAATTGTACTATTAACTTTTTATCGAAAATTATCGAATGTTTTATCACTACGTTTTCCTGCTGTATCTGGACCGAGTATCATTTTCTTCAAGCTTGAACGCACATTGCGAATGGTCCATGAATTAGAAGCAAAGTAAACCCGGTTCACTTTATCCTGTTGAACGTGTCAATGAAATCAAAAACATTTCCGTATTGTGTAACTGTACGTTAACTTTTACCAACGAGATTAGCTAGCAGCACGCGATACTATTTTATAATTAAAAAACTTTATACTACGGTTACCCGTATAGCATTTCTAATTCGCACAGTAATCACTTCGATATTATCTGTATGGTAATAACAGTATAGGATTGAGGAATTTATCCCTGCACATTATTAATCCATATGCACTCGGCTCTCTCATGCTCTAATCTTGTCAATTAAATCATTAGCTCATTTTATCACGTGTCTCACGAGTACCCGATATCCTCTCATATAGCACAGTTACTCATGTCCATATGAATAAATGCTTCGGATACATCATTTTCATTTCTACGAACATTACCGAGCCCATGAGTAACTATAAACACTGAAAGATCTCATTCCCGTAAATTATCGATTACAAGGCATTCCGCAATTGACTGTATAAATGATACGAGACTCGACCGAGTCTCGGAATTTTGAAATTAATTTTTTATTTAATACAAATAATATTTCAGATATTTTAAAGAACATCACATTTGTACGAATAGTATGTATATTTTTCAAAATTACAAATATTTTCACCTCACTCTCGTGCTTGGCATAAGTAACTGTCACGCTGACAGTATAATTTACTAATTGTCAAAATAAACATCTGGCTACGCGAAGTTCAAAACACTCGGAATCATTTACGAAAATTTCACACTGATTTCTAATGGTAATTATTATGCGCGGTTCACATTCCTCACACGACTCCCAATTAGTCACGTTATCCGGCCATAATGCTTGAGGAGTAGCGTTTTATTTTCAGCCTTCACCGACTGGCACCATTGAATACAACATCCCCAAGGAAGTTCGTTTACATCTTTAAGGAAGCCAAGGCCTATAGTCGTTATTGTCACAGTACGAATTACATCGTATAAGTATATTCATAAATAACAAAAATATCCATACACGAAATCTTAACCTTCTACTGACCCGTCAGCCATTACCTATATAGCCTGAAAAAAAAAAAAAAAATTTCCAAAATTTAAACTGCCTCAATTAAATATTAAAAATGAACCCATCCATCACATCTTAACAAAATAACGAATACTCGTCGAATAAATAAAGCAAAGATAAGTTAATACCTAAAACAACCAGTTCCCTGCATACAAATATTGAACTCAATAAAAATGTCAATTTCTCCCAATTACGTAACGTCGTAAGTAAAATCATAACGACTCGTGCACAGACATACAATTTCAGCAATGAAATGGCTTAGCGTTTCCATAAAGCAGCGATCGTTCGTGGTTGGAGAAAGGAGCCGATCACCTTGCAGTACAAGTAAAGTTCAATGGCGAATCAAGGCTCGCGACTATTTATTTTATTGACACGCTCCACTTATTAACCGGCTCGGTTCGCAAAGTGAAATCGCGCTTCTGCAGAAATCAGCAAAGACGTAGGTGTGCGGAGGATCGTATATAAAAATATTCCCAGTAATTTACTATACCGACTTCCAATCAGCATAACGCAAATAAATATTTTTCAAGGGAGACGCATTGATTATATATTTTAACGTGTGCCAGCTTCATATCCAATATACATATATACACATATGCATATTACATCCTACCCATCCGGTTTTCCATAAGGACGCGATAAAGATTCTCTATGCTTAAATAGAAGGAAGATCTTCGTGCTGTTCCTCTCCTTCCGTCTTTCTCTCCTTACCCTCATCCTCTTCCGATCTATCCTAACGATCCAGGATCCTCTTGGGACGATGCCAACAAAGGGCTATGAACTTCTAACGAATGCCTTTCGACCAAGACTAATGGATTAAGGATTCCTCATGCAATCGGCGCGCGAAGGATGCATTATCTTTCGCTGACCCCATAGAAACGACAAAGACCCCAGGCATGAGATGTGGGAAAATAAGTAGATCTCGGATCGAGAATTATGTAATACATATATTTTTATCCAAGACTTTCCCACCTACGACCTTTCACGGTTCTCCGAGGTTCTTTGAGCAACGATTCACATTATTATAGGCGGCTAGCAATAATTTCAGAAAAATATAATAAAATCGATCCTTTCCCATACAACTAATGGCTATTTATGAGAAATCCAAAAAAAAAAATTTTAATTCATCTCGATGCAATTGAAAATCCTTAATCCCCCAGCGCAGCTCATTTACCTGACAATGAGTTATACCGTCGAGTTTCGATGATAGTCATTAACTGCGTTAACAGATTTCGCGTGACTAGTAAGAATCGCGAATATCCATATCCAAGTGGCAATGGGACCGATGACGATGATTACAATGATAATCAAGTGCGAAAGTGCATTCTTGACTAAAGGAGCCTTGCACTGAGGATTAATCACGGCAATCCCATGATAGTAGTATGTTAATTGCTCAAGGTTTTCACCACCGTCCATATAAATTATACATATGTATATATACATATACTACATTGTCGAATCTATATATAGCATACACATGTAATAGCATCATGCTCTCATTATTATGTATGCCGAGCATCAATCCTTTACCAAGTATATCAGACACATATGTACTTACCATGTCTCACGTGTATCCCGTAAATAAGAGGCGTCAATACGTCTTTTCTTGGGCGTGAGAAAATCAGCCAGTGGATTTCTACGGCCAGCATAGAATAATTAAATAACACAATTACGAATAACGTTAGGTAGATGAAGAACGAAAAGATATATCGATATCATATAGACAGTTTCATAGTATACCTATATATATCGTATCCCCTATCTAATCTTATGACAAATTCAAAGATGCTCAAACACGTCAATCTCCTCGTTAAGTTTTTGACGCAATGCATAGCGGCATTTCTATCTATGCTTATATTTACTAAGCTTACAACTAACGATAAGTATGCATAACAAATAGAATGACGTTCGTCAGATAAAGCACGAACGTTTAGCACGGGACGTATATATGTACGTGCTGTGCGTCAACTCGCGGGATCGGTATGCCGATACCTTTTTGCGTAACGGAATAATAAAAGGCGGATAAGTCTCGAAGGACGATGTAATCGTTAACAATATGTATATAGATAGGCAAGTATGTACATACGTTAAGAAACGAGAAGCAGCGTTTTAAACGTCTGTGATTTTTTATCCTTGAAATTCTGCCCGAGTTTACGATGAAAATCATTTTCTTTTAATCTGTCCGAATGTACTTGGTGTATACAAGGTATATGCGACTAGGGACGCACGTGTCGTTGGGATAAGAAAAATGCATGGTGGAGGAGAGAAAGAGTCTTAGCTTTTGTTTCGTGTTTATCTGGGGAAGCAAAGAGGACCGTTTGTCAAGTAATTGCCTCTACTCATCGGCCACTATGGGTACGAGAGGCTGTTGGATATATTAATTTCTAATGCACGAGACTCATTGCTGGTACTGGAATGCGCGTCTAAGAGTTAACAAGGTGTCCCGGGGTTATGGTTAAGCACGTCATTCATCATGGGTCTCGAATTGATTTCTGACTGGGAGTTCAGTTTGTTACGTGAGATTGTTTGTGGCTTATGTGATTAAGATAATGAGCCGAGGAGCGGTCGAGGCATTGGTTGATAAAGACGGGGATACATTTTTCTTCAAATTGCGGAATAATATTGTTAATGTTATCTTTGGATGGGGTTAATTGCGATCGTGAGATATACTAATATATATATATATATATATATATATATATATATATATATATATATATATAGTATATGTAGGCTATATATATATATATTTAGGCATGTTATAAAAGTGTTGGATCTCTCCGCCTCGGGCGCTTAGAAATCAACGTGTCTTTCTTAGTTCCTGGACCGAGTCTTTCGTGAGACTACGACCTCTTTCTAACCCTTTCATATACATAGATGGCGATTAAGAATTTTGTCTGATTAGATGCCACGAGATGTATTTGTGCGATCGACGAGAAAAGATGATATACGTCATTGATGTAGTTGCGTACGTGTTGTACTTATTTGGATGACGTATTACTTAGGGATTTTTTTCGAAGTTTTATCAATTTATCATTATGATTTATCAGTGAAAATTTTGTATTACGAAAGAAAATCATCTTTCGTCGAACTCGTGATAATTGGATCAGTGACCTTGATCGTCGACTTGGATTGACAGCTTTTCAAGGTATCGTAACGTCTTCCGTGCCTTCCTGGTAATACATTCTTCCTGAGACTTTGAGGAACTAATTAGTCTGTCTCGCTCGTGCAGCCATGTGGAATTGGGCCCTGCAGTATCGACCGAGTAACCAGCGTAGTATCTTGACCCAAATAGAAAGTGTTTTTAGCCTTTGGTGTAGTAGTGTAAGAAAAAGTGCTTACTAATAGTCGTCCCTCCTTAAGTAGCTGAGACGGATCCGAAGACTTGGGACTCATTGCCTGCCGTGGCGAACCAGCCGTTTATTGGCCACCCATCAAAATGATTAACTTCTTTTTTTTTTTACCCTTAATCATTTATTTATTAACACTATCGCACTTATGCGCATTCTCATATATATATGAACTAAATACCCTCAACGAATTCAAATGACAATTTCATAACGAATATAACAGAAATATTATCACGTTAGGATCCCATCAATATGCCAATAATTAATCTCATTTTAATCGATAAAATTTTAATTGGGATTGACCTATCGATTACTATCATTAAAAGTCATCGCTAAAAATAGTACAGGTAAAAATGTCGTCCATGATTCGCGGAATGTACGTATCTACCTACCTGCCTACCTGCACTACAGGTGGATCGTACTTGTTAATTAACCAAGACGTTTTAATTAATTCACGATCGATCGAATCGTAGGCGCTTTAATTCTATGAAGCAATTTATTTACTGGCTGTTATTATTACTATTTTTTTTAATTATCCTCGTGCTAATCTCGTTATCATTGAATTGCATGCATTTATTTATTTCGGAAGTGTTTCTGAACGAGAGAAATTCTTTATGTGGTATTTGGGCCTGGTGTTATTATGATTATCCGTCAGGAAAGCTAGTGGACATCCGGATTCCATTACTGGTTCTCGCGTAGATAATACAGAAGAGGGACGACACCTCCCAATTTTTTCTCATCCTTTTTTTGTCGTCACTTTGAGTCTCAGGATCGCCACACGTGCAATAAAAAGGTATATCACTGACAGCCGTGTAATTCGTGGAGTAACTTTCACGTCAAGGTGGGCCCCAACCGTAGTCCAAGTTCACGGCCTCCGGCTCAATTTATATTGTGGGCAGTATTTTTTTTTATCCTCATTTCTTCCTGCCCGAGTTACCCGGCCTACTGTCCCAAACGTCAATGGGATCCAATTATTCCTTTACGAGCCACGCGCTTCCTTGCTGCACTAACATTCCTTTAATCTCAATCAGCAAAGGGACTTTGAGTCCCCGAGTTACGCTAATATCTGCTGACTATTGACACGCTTGACTTAACGATTAATCAGTGCAATTTGTCTGTTCCAATATTAATTTATCTTTTGTAACTAGGAATGGGTTGGTGCTGATTTTTTTTTTTTTATTAAGTTGCTACCATCCGAGCGCACGAGTGCTTAGAGAAATGTAATCTCGTCCTTTGAAAAAATGTATATCGCATAATCGCAAAGTGCACTCGTTAGCCCGAGCTATTTAACTGATCCACTGTGCAGAAATAGGAGTGACTAATTCCAATCGATAAAGTATCGATTACAGGTGAGCACATAGGGTACCCACTCGTTACATAAGACAGAAACAGGTACCCTTTATAGCATATATATACTCACATATGGTTACCTTACACGTGCAATAGGATCATTAAGCTCGATGATACGGAATGGTATATATATATATATATATGTATATATATATATACTAGTCTCTCTTTTATATAAAACGATTGTGTATTACCACTTTGAAAAGTCGCGAGGATTGATTGCACAACAAAAAAGTCGTTCCATGCAGTCGTGTCGAAGTACATGGGCGAAAATGAAAAATTGTCCAAAAAATTTAATTTCAAAATTTGTTTTCCATAATTTCATAAATCAGTACCGAGGTCCAAAAGTGACTTAAGAAAATATATCGAAAATAATTTTTCATATACTTGCTCCAATTCTCTTGTATCCTTTGCTTACTCTAACAAAAGGATCCTACGTCCCCCTGAGTCCTTGCAATCGAATGCCGTCGCAACGTACGTCCCTGGAATGTACCTGCCGATCCTCACGAAAGCGATTTCGTCCTCGTAGTTTCTTACCTGGAACTGTAAAGAGAAAACGTCATGTATAAGACTGCTTCGTTTCCTTCTTCTTCCTTTTCTTAACCAACATTTGCATCTCTACGAGGCATTTACAAGGTGGATTACCAGTTGCGTAAGAGCAGCTAAAGGATGGGAGACTTTTGTACGAGACAAAAAGAACACATGGGTAACCCGAACGGATACGTGAATGCATAGAAAGTAATTACAGAGAGTGAAAGTAAAAAAAAATATATTGAATTCTCGAATATGCATTTAGTGGGGGGAAAAAAAAATCATCTTATATTCATAATTTATTTGTACAGGACAGTTTGAAAATATTGAGTATTAAAATACTGGTTGTGCCGGTTCGTTTGTATACATGCAGTATGTATATTGTATGTATAGCGTATATTGACTGGCGTGCATTTTACCAGTGTATATGCAAGTACCATATGCATTCATGTATATTATGCTATTGAACGTAACGCTGACTTGGCGCTTACAGGTTTCGATTTTCTATGTTAATTTAATAGCTACTATGTTTTAAGGAATAACGAGCCACTATTTCATTCGCGTCGCGAAATCAAGTGTCCCGCGCGTATCTATCTACAGGGTGTACCCGGCCGCCACATTTCACCTTTATACTAACCATAAAATTGCCACGATTGCATATATTTGCATGTTTAATCGTTCGAATTGTATTGCAATTTCACTGTACGCGCGTATACGTGCACAAATCCCTATAGATGTAGCAGCATCGAACGTTAATACTAAATGTGTCCCTTCGATGTAAGATAAGTATATCCCTTATAGTCTACATATAGATACATATATATATATATATATATATGTGTGTGTGTGTGTCTGAGAAATATTTTTATATTGCATTCAATGTCCAGTCTGATAAGCCCTAAATAATTAATCGGATAAGCAATTTCAAGGGAGAGTCGCTGCTGTTAAATGACTTTTCAAATGATAGATATAGGTATAAACCTAAGAGGTATGTTCATAGGAGAATTTCTTAGGCGGGAATTTGGTCCTCTTTGAGAGATGCCGCTGAGTTGCATCTCAGACGCGAGCCTAGGATGCAACTAGCGATATATACCATGACGTTCGAGAAGCATGCGCCGTCCGAATGGAAGATGCCAAGGGGTTGGAGGCAGGTGGCAGAGGAAGATTCAGTCCTTCTCTTTCAGACTCTCTCTTTCTCTCTCTCTCTCTCTCTCCTGAGGGCATATAAATCGTCTAGGAAAGATAAAACGTCGAGGGTTGTCTTGAACCAAGAGAAAAGGGCAGTTCCCATTGGAGAGGACGCGCATACGCATTACACTAGTCTACCACGTTCGTTGGTTAACCTTTGCGCGTATATTATATAATACGTTAGATTATGCACGTAAAATGCATTAGATGATTTGTGAAAGGAAATTACGAAACTGTTTACTAGTTTCTTGTAACCTAAACCTGCTTCTCATAACAAGGCTATATATATATGTATATAGGTATATTGGTTCCTCTAAACCCTAAAGATAGTGGCGGTATACCTGTGCCAGACGGGATCTAGAAATTAGTAAAAAAAAATTACAGCATCCCATGAACCAGACTGGCAATCAGTGGGTTTGACTGTAGTATTGTATTTTAGCTACAAAACTGTCACTATATATATATATATATATATATATATATATTAGGAGATATATATATTAGGAGAATTAGGAGAAGCTAGAATTCTCAGTACTGTTTTTCAAAGGATCCTCAAGGACGATCCTCAAGCAGTCTTGCCGAAATGAAAGATGATTCAATTTCGTGGGAAGATAGAAAAAAATTGATAAAAAAATGGCTTTGTTTGTATGACTTATCAAAGACTTATATATGTCGTGTATTTTTATAATCATAACTCGGACCAACGTACAAAGTCATTCGTACTTAAACATGCATAATATCTTTATTGGACTTTGTAGGCGGCAGAGTCAGGTTAAGCAAGGTATCCCGGCATCCTGACCGACCAGGTTTCATAGCTGTCGAGAATATTGCATATATTTAACGCATGGTATATGCACGATATGTAATACGTATAAGCACAATATGGTACACATGGCATGTGTAACATATATACGTATGTAGGCTGGACGAATAACTAAGTGGGTAACCCGGTCCCAGAACTTGTTTTATCGTGCTGCTGGAATTCTCTTATCCGCCTCTTGTACAGAAAGAAATCGCATGACTTTCATGGTTTTAGGTCAATTTCCTTTTGACATTGTACTAACGTTTGTTGTATCTCGCTGTACGCCAACTGCGTGCACAACGTGGATCCTGATATGCTTTATCTCTTTTTGTCTTTAATGGGTACTGAATTGTGGCTGTTCGGTCGGTTCCATATTATTCCGTTTGTAGCTTTCGATACTGCAAACTCCCAATCGGCAACGAGGCCTCGGCTAAATCGGTCAATCGCTTGATAAATCACAGAGTTCTTGGGCTAAACTTACCGTTAGATTTGTCACGAATGGATTTATGTTAAGTGCCTCGTGTTTTATTTTTGTCTGACTAATTCGTAGCAGTGCTTAACGGTTGATTGGTTTAGAATGGTAAAAAAAGGAGATTGAATATTTTTCAACGTTTTTATTCCATTTAAAAATTTGTCAATAGAGCGTGTATGTGTATACGTACTCTTTACTCGGGGATAACGGGTACGTGAATATTCTCGTTAATTTGCCTTATCAGAGAGTCGTTTTTGCAAGTTGCGAATTTTGCGTAAGAACGTTTGCAACGATCACATGTTTTTTTTTTTTTTTTTTTTTCGTACGACATTTTTTTGTATAAAACAGTTTTAAAAATACATAGCACAGACCGTAAACCAAATATCGTCGGTCGATAATAACGCAAAAGACATCAATAAAATTTTATATAGTTAGCTACCACCCGTGACGTATTCTTTCAGCCTTCTCTTGTATCTCTTATTATTTTACCTTCCAACGTATTACAGTTACATTTCGTATACTCGAGGTTCGATTGTCCTTTGTCATTTTTACCGACACCATTTCGTTGAGTACCAACCGCGTGGCGTTATGAGTGCGACAAGGCCTGAAATTTTAAGGAGTGAAAGCTACGTTCGACTTAACAAACATTACGCACGCGTCTTTGACTTGGCCCATTGTCTCTTTTCGGAGTAAAGAGCTTAACTTGCGCAATGAGAGAGCGTCAATATTACTACGAACAAGATATACGGATGAACTTGTAAATATGAACCGGAAGTATAGACAAGTCGTTATCACTCACAGAAATTGGACTGCGAGTGAAAAGAAGAGAGTAAAATGAAATAGCAGCAAAAATCACTTGGCCCGTGTATCTGGAATGCTTATCGTGACGCAAGCAAGTACCAACGTTATTTGTATTCAGGAATTAAATATGGCAGCTGAAAACGTTCTTTATACGGAAAGACGAAATATTAACTCAGACTTTCTGATTGACATCCGAATAACAAGTCACAGTACATGTACGGCGAGGCTTATTTATGTAGGATATGTAGATAGACACAGGCAGGTACTTAGTACGTTATACAGTGTCGCTGCCTCGAGAATATCTTTTGTAAATATACCACGCTGTACAAGCAAGGCTGGATCGAAGTAAAGGAGTTCACGAGTCTCGTTCTAATGAATTGTAGCGTTTCTTGGTACTACGGGTTGTTACGGAGTCTATGCGTCTATACGAGTGAACGGTATGATAATATAGCTATGAGAATGGCCATGTTGGAAAGATGAAGTATTATTTGAAAAAACATTAGCAGGAAAAAATTAAAATAATAAAATTTCATTGGCAGTTTAGTATATGTATACTACATGTAGCACATGTACGTAATACATGTATATATATATATATATATATATATATATATGCTATAGGTGTTATATATTTGATATTCTTGGAACGGTGGCAATCGAAACCGTGCGTTGCGTCGGCTTCGGATTTTCTCAGAGTCCTGTAGAGTAAATTGGGTGGCATAAGAAGCGACCGAGGAAAGTGTGAATAAAGAAGCGATATAATGGAGAGTGGTGGATAAATAAAAGAGAAAAAAGATACAGAAAGAAATAACGAAGTAAGAGACGCGTAAAGAAGTAATGGAGAGTGAAGAAGTTTATACGAAGGAACTTCTAGGAAACGTCGTGCGAAAGCGTCTTCATTATCCTTGGGCAACGTAGGGCCCCGTGTCTGCATTGGACTTGTATACATAGAACGTTCGAGAGCGGACTAGCGGGGCCCCAGGACTCTCGCTCAATTAGCCTACCAGGTCTTCGTGATCCTGATCTTACCGAATGTCCAAAAGGACCAAACTAAGCCAAGGAGATGCACGTGCTGATACTTTCTGCTTATGAAAGTAGGTTGCACCCCGTGTCCTGCATTCCTAACTCAAAGGACTGTGTCGATACATGGGCTGCGTGCATTGCCCGGAGGCACGTCCCTGGCTCTTGGGAGGAAATATTTGAAAAAAATATATAGCAAACGAAAGGACATTTTTATTGGCCGAATTACAGGCTACTTCGTAAGTTTGCTTTGGGTGATTTAAGTAAAACCAAGTTTTACACCTGCTCCAATAAATAATAGTACCCGATAATCGACTTTTACTTGTTTCGGAAATCGAGTGTAGTACGGAGGAATCAGTGTGAGAAATAAAGGAAATAGATAAATAATATGGTAATCGTCCTATCGATCTTGTGAGATGGTCGCTATCTTTCTTTTCTTCCTTTTTATCATTTTACTTGCCCTTATCTTTAGATGGCAAAAATGATAATTCAACGAAAAGGTATGCAGTCGAGGGATGTACCTTTGGTACTCGTCCTGCCGTTTCCTGGAAATATCACGCAGGAAGTTGAATCACGATTGCGAGGCGTGTGCGGCCATTTGTATTAATGCACAGAGAATTTTACGTGGTGATTACGAGGACTGCCGGCTGAATCGGCCCATTACGTTGACAAAGGACACTCGTAAGGGGTATTAATAGAAAATACCCGTAATATTTATTCTCTGCTTAATTTTTTTTTCCAATTTGACTTAACGAAAAAGGAAAATACCATCGCTGTTAAATATTCCTCATCTGTCGTCTGTATCAAAGCAAAAGTCTTAGTATCACGCAATATCCCAATTCCATGGTCCTTGTTTATTTTTGAATCTCCAGGTAGATTTCTCGTGAGCCACTATGGGCACTGATCCAATGCACGCCCTGAAAACTTAATGTATTCCTTTGACGTCACTGTGGCGTTTGACGAAAGGGAAACGAGAGGAAACAATGGATAACTACGAAACGTCACTGGAGTGCAAGTGCATTGTACTCCACATACCCAGTATAGGTACTGTATGCAAGAGAGGTACAACGAACGCGGGTTACGTTAAATGGAAAAGAAAAGAATATACTTAACATAGGAAAGAGTGAACGAGGCGACAAAGATACCAATGTCTTTCAATAAGATGAAGCGAAACAAAACCATGTGCGTGCGTCTTAGTATTTTGTGATTCGACTAGTAATGAAGGTAGGACCTAGTCTCGTGCATGTGGCGAGGTCGCGCCGAGGATAATTATATCGGCGTCTACAGTAGAAAGACAGTCGACGAAATATTCTATAGGAAAAATCCGAAAAACAATAAACCGTTGCGCTAATGCAGTATGGAAAAAAAAAACAGTGAGAAAAAATAAAAAAATGTTATACAATTCCAAAATTGTTTTCCATTCTATTTATAACATCCTAAACCGTACCGAGGTTATGTACGTTTTTTATCATTCCAATGAATCCTATTACGCGCTAACGTACTGTGTCTATCCCATAGAATTCTTTTCTAACCGGTTACTATGCAATCCTTACTTCAATTCCATGCAAATCCCATAATTCCTTGCGTTCGTTACAGAAGCCATTTTGCTCGTCATGATATTGCCTTTAACCTTTTTAGCACAACGCTAAATACAGCCAACGTGACCGATCGTATACGTTAGGCATACGGTATGGCCTATGCCACGAGTAACAAAGTCTACTTGGTGACTTCAACGTATATACAGTAGGGTACGTAAAGGTAGATACGTAGCTATAAGTAATAGAAGCGAAGCAGAAGTAAGCAGCCATTGTTTAGTATGTGTATTGCGCCGCGGAGCGTCGGTTTCACAATCGAGCGTGTGGAATCATGACGACATTATATTCATAAGACAAACGTACGGCGAAGCACTGTGCTACGTTGGAAAGTGTGCTACGCCAACGCGTGCCTTTTGCCTATGAATTTAATATACTTATATATATATATATATATGGATTAGCTGTTAGATATTTGACGAAGAAGCAAAAAGTCCGTTACGGTAAAGGATGCGCGCGCGTCTCAAGTTCATATCGAAAAATCCACAGAGAAGTATTAATCGAGTTCCGACGAATAGGATTAGGACTTGTTTCTTTTTGATTTCATAGCTTTTTTCTTATTCCTTACCGAAGGGTCCTCTTAAAAAATTAAAATCCTTGGACCAATGGGCGATCAAAGAGTGCACGGTACTTGGAACGGAGAGCGTGAAATATTTTTTGACTTTTATGACCATCCTATTTCTAAGTTATGGCTTTTGGGATTTATCGCGCGGTCATTTCGGCCCTTTGCAATTCGCTTTCTCGTTCGGCATACTTTTTTACGCTGTCTTTATATCTGCGTGGATATTATTTATAATATTACTGTGATTCTAGATAGCTACGTACATATGTATGTACTATTGGAAGGACCAAAATATACAGTATTCCCGGTACCCAACGAGTGTCCCAAGGAGAACATACTGGCGATCCTTTTGGACGATGTTGATATACTATTCATCAGCGTGAAAGTCTGGGAATGATTTATGAATATGGTCGATCAAGAATTTTTCGTCTTGGTTCAACCAACAGATTTTCTTGTCTGTCTGTACTTGGCTTAAAGTTTGTTTCGTTATTTTTTCATGTGTATTGCTACAAGTTTCCTACACTGCGTGGTACGCATTTGCAGTTAATGATTTTATTCATATTTAATGATCGTTCCGAATTATTTTGACAGGTTTTCAAATGGGTGATTATGGACCTGACTCGAAATCTAACATCACCAAATATTCTGTCAAACATTTTATTCCCAGGTCGACCTTGTGCTTTTACGCATAATTACTGATGATTTAGATTAAAATGAATAAATTAATAATAACCATCGAAACGCCTTGAAATATATTTTTATCGTAATCCTAAATTATCCTATCTATATAGTAAATACGTACACGAAATGATTCTAGACTATAAATCGGTAAAAATAACTTGTAATATTTCTGCCAAAAAGAGCAGCATAATGACGTCACTTTTTTGCCATTATCGTCATAGCACTAACTACATATATAAGAAACCCATCAGTCTCACTAATGTCGACGATAAAATAAATGCCAGTTAAGTTTCCCCACTTTTTCCCTAAAGTAATATCCTCGATATTACTTAAAAAACTATTATCCACGACCAACTATCTCTTCAAATGCAATCACCTTTTAACGACGCTCGTTACGTTTTTCATCTGAAATCTCGAATCTGCTATAACCAGGCAAAGTGTATACGTTGAAAGTAACAGCATTGTCCAATTTAATTTCCATGATCTTACAGTATCCCTTATAGCTCTCCCATATATATATATATATCGTCCGAATAAAAGAAATAAATAAATTCTATTCTCATAATGAGAACACAGGAAGGGAACAACAAAGAAAGGAACCACCGTCAATCGCGCGGAACGACAAGGAATTTTAATTGTAACGTTCGGCTTCGTTTACGGTACAAGTTCAAAGATTCGATTGAAGTATCTCTTTGTTTGGCACAATGGCCGGAGCCTGCACTTGGCCGTATTGCTATTCGAGCTTATTCACCTTGCGATACTGGCGATAATGAATTCAATGCCAACAGTACTCTGCACTATTCGATGATCAGCAGACTGTGACCCAGACTAGTATCAAAATCCGAAAAAAGCACAAAGATCGGTTCGACTATTATATATATATATATAATTTCCGTTTCTCTTTAATCATCAGCATAAAAATTTGTTCCATAGTGAATTTTTCTTTACATAACGTTACGCGCGTTAATTACCGTTGAAAGGCTTGATAAATGTGTTAATGCCGATTCGGCGCACCGGCATATTTCACACGACTGCAAAATCTTTAAGGATCGCTCCTAACAATGCCTTGGTATTTCGTAATACCGTCTTGTGTGTCTGGTACGTGCGAATATAACGGGCGGCTTGTTTGTTACATCCCTGAATCTTATGATTTAGTATCTCTACATGTCTTTATCTTTTATCACTCGTAGCATCCTGTCTTTCAAAAAGATACTTTCTACATTATAAAATTACAATTGTCCACGCGTCCGTCAATATTATTTTAAATCGTCGCTCTCGAAACGAAGCTCAGATCCACCTTTGTCACCTGTTAAGGCATCGGCAATTTTACATGAGAGAAAAAGTGATCTTTTTTCACGGGAAATTCGTGCGTATAAATAACCTACATGTTTCGCGAAGTCGCAAGTTCTTTTAGCACCACCATAGTAGCGTTGTCGATACATCGAAAGTTGATACCTCACGAAAGCACACCGGGCACCATTGTAATCCGAAGTAGCTAAAGAGTCTCTCGAGTCAATTAGCTGAGCTGGCGATAATGAAAAGGACGAACGAGTCCTGTCCAGGTCCTTAAGGAGGTCCAAGGAGGACGCGTGCCATTTGCATATCTGACCACGTACCTCGGCCAAGTCTTGACTAACAATAAGCGAGCCTGGGATAGAGTGTCTTTGGGATAACTCCTCCAAGACCACCTACGATTTACAATGCAAACCACGAGAGTATCCTTGTCCGTTATCCTGACAGCAGGCAGGACTACGAGATCCGATCTTCTGGCATCTACGCCGTCTCACGTGAACGCGTTATACCTTTCGTAGGAGAAGCGTGCCACTAACTCACGCGCTCACTCACTAACTTATTTACTGACTCGCCTGCTGACTAACCCACTCACTCTCATGTAGCAATAACGAGCGGAATCGGTAAGAAACTCAGTGGCACTAAATTGCATCCTTGAATTCTTGGTTCCTTTCACGCGATTGCATTCACGTATGTTTGTGTGTGTATATGCACTTTTTGCGTTTAGTATTAAAAGGGGCCTGTAGATGGCGGGACGATCTCGTGTTTCATATTTATACTCTCATCTGCATATTACGAGTGAGGTGTGTCTGAATGATTAAAGATATACAGAATGGAATCAAGTGGTCCAGCGTCTTATTCTTTGCATTAGGATAAGGGGCTATTTGAATTGGATCATTTATTTTTGCTTCTATTTGTATCTGTCGAGGGACTTTTGATGGCTTCTTGGTCAAGAATAGACGTTTTCTTTGATGTTCGAGGCGAAAATGCTCTTGCTCTTCTTTATACGGCTGACGTACGAGTGAGGATGGAAATAAGAAAAAATTTACCAGACGTGGAGATTTCATAGACCACAATTTTTCTGACCATGGTTGCAACCCGTTCAGCCGGAGTGAAACGTTATCTCTTCTGGCAGTATACTGGTCAGACCACGATATAGTGTTACCGTGTACGTGTTCTCTCTGGATATGCACTATGGTTAGTCATACTAATCCAACGCGTTGGACTTTTTGGCTAAAATTCTTTCCACGTATATATTGGAGGTAAAATTTGTCAGAAAATAATGTACAAGTAATTCATGTAAAATTCGGAGATTTCAAACGACAGATTTCAACGGAGATTTCAATTACATTATAATATTTTTATTCGATATTAATATCCTCGTCGAAACTTCCGGTAGTTACTGTAATTAGAAAAATATAACAGTAGGATATTCGGACTATTACCTAGTCTATTAGAAATTTATTATTGACTGGTGAGAGGACTGAGAACCTTTCTAGATGCGATATCGAGATAATAATTTTCTCTTTCATTACTTACAAAGCCACTGTCGTTACTCTCAACGATACTTACCGGTTCTTCCAAAGATCTTTCGGAACCGCTATTATCGTCTCTCGACCGAGATTAGATTTTAATATATACTTTCGATCCTAGGGCTTTCCTTCCTCGTAGAAATTGTCTCCTCTCGTTCGACAGGGTGTGTTGGACACGCCGTGGCCAATTAAAGAAATGTCTCAGCGTAAAGGCAAACACGAAAGCCTTTCACCTACGTCATTTAGAATGTACGCGAAATCTTTCGCTCGAGCCGGAAAGTCCTACATGGGTTATACGGTTTCTACGTAGACTGTACTTAATTGCAGTAATGAACTTTTGGTCGGGTAGATTTTATCGGTAATCGAATATCCCAGTGCAACAGCGTTTCATAGAGTGGAGTATTTCTTGTTTCGAGTAGAATTTCTTGTACAGTTCAAATACAGTTTCTTCGTTGACTGTACCTAATACCAATAATGCATTTTTGGTCAGATGCATTTTATCGGTAATCGAATATCCTAATGTGAAATCATTTCACGTGGGATACTGGGTAGGTAGGTATTTAACTATAGTTATAGCATTAGTGCACTCCTAGAAAATGTCCCTATGAAAGTAATGACCAGTCATTAATATAACTTTACTCGTGGTTTAGATGCACTCGGATGCACTTACTTTGTACTAAGAATGATGCATAGCCCTATTCGAGTGCTCTGTGCTTATACGTTTACACGTTATCGTTCCTGGCTCAGAAATAATATTAATAACTTTCCCCGTGGCCTATGCGTCAGTCCAGTACATCTTGCTGTCATGGAAAGATAATAAAATAATTTTTGCAGTTAAACATTGTGCAATAATTTTTTCAATACTTGGTTGCAACAACGATTATAAGGATCGTTATGAGAAAATTGAAATTTTGTAAAATTTATATTGTAATCGTCAGTGTTTTTTTTTTTTTTTAAGGATTCATATTTGGCGCCGCTGAAACTTTATCTTGAAACTTCTCAATGCTTCTTTTTCTCTCTCATCGACAGACTTTCATGTTTAATGCAACGTCGGGTCTCCATTTCGATGACCACGAGTGCACTTCCCATTTCGTTAACAATGTCGGGACGACGTCCGAGTACTTTTTTTTGATCTCGAAAGAAAATATTGAACGTAACGAACAAAAACTACCGCGAATCTTACCTACAGCGAGTGATCGTACGACGTGGATAAAATTTTTAAAAAAATTCCTAAAACGAGATTCTGCGCGCAGTAGTTATTTTTGTATTCGTCATGATCTTCCAACCTTGGTCAGTCCTGAAATCTTAATCGTTATATACAGTTCAGTTGTACCGCAATTAGTGGGCCTTGATTTTTTTTTTTTTTTTTTTTTATTCACCGCATGTCGTCACATACGCACGCGTAAGAATGTTTTCTCATGAGATTTCGGTTAAGTGATTTTCTACATACGGACGACCTTGCGGCACGTAAAATCATTTTGAAACACGCTTGATGATTCGAGATTGCATTCTTCACTTTTTTACGTTATTGTTAGTCTTCGCGATTCGCATAGGAGTTCGCCAGTGGACGAAGGAAATCATTGTGCGAATTAGATGCGCCATGACGTTACGTGCATAAGACAGAGAAGGAAAAAAAGCCTCCCAAGCAAAAATCACGTCAGAGTATAAAGGTCCTGCACCTACATAAGACACCCACATTCATCAGTTTTCACGATATTTAACCAACACAATAACACGTGCATCTCCATAATTCATTTCTTGGAATAAGACACGGATGAGACTCGTAATTATTATTCCTCGGAGTTGGCAGCCTTGGAAAGAGACCGTCGTGAAGGATCTTTATCCTAAAATCCAGCCTATATAAAATTTTTCTTAATTTTCATCAAAAATCATCTTTATCGAAGTAACAAGCAATAATTGACTCATTGACTATGATAATAATATATTTTCATCGATACAAATTTTCGTGCTTTTTTTCTTATCCCTCGTAATATTTCGCAATGACATTCCGCGGTTCCTTTCACGAAGACTCAGGCTCGTCGATTACACGCATGCTAAGAATAATCGCGATTCCGATCGAAGCCCGGAAAATCCAGTCGGGAAATTTATTCCTCCCACTACCAACGAGCAGATGCAATTTATCAACGTATCCGTAATAAATATCGCATCTCCAAGTACACGAGGACGACAATATCTCAGAACTCCAATTACGCTGCTCAAATTACATGTAAAAAAAAGTTGAAATTTTTAAAAATCCAAAAGATTACATTATAAACTGTACTTCGCGCCACCAGTAAATTACGTTTAACGAAGAGACTTTGTACGCACATAGCACAGTTTATATTGCATACTTAGTACGCTAACTCAACCGAAGATTTACTCAACTCAGCCAGCAACAAATCAAGCTACGTACCAAGGATACGTATCATCCAAGTGAAATCTTCCGCATAGCCAAACGAACGGAGCTTGATACAGTGACGTCACGTACCTCGTAAACGAGATAAGATACCACCAGATGAGATTTGCCCACATATGTATATACGATAGTTTAGATTACATAAAGTCCTCGCGTGTAATATTAAGGATTGAAAAAAAAAAAAAAAAAAAATTAATAAAATTTAACCCTCACCGACCATCTTCGACTTCCGCGAGGAAAGGATCGCAAACGTAAGGAACTGGGCCTGCTGATCGTTTGCATAGTCGAGTGGGCGACCATTCATGGTTAGCTACTTTCCACCTGACCAATCCCACTCTTCGAAGTACCACACCTCGTGGCGAACACCCTATAGACATATGGATTGCACATATGACATGCACGTGCAGAAAATACCTCATGATTGCATATACCCATGCACAATGATTTTCCTGTGTAATTCCCATAGCTCATCAACCGTCATTTTTCAATAGAAATTGTCACGGTGTCAAAATGGCCCTGAGAAATCTTTTTCTTTGTTCCTCTTTTCTTTTGGCACGTTGACGCTGTCACAGTCGGACAGTCACTTTCGTACATGGATGAAAGCTGCTCGGCCGGATATGGGTGTCACTTCCGGTTGGCATTGTGCTAAACTGTCGTCGCATGGCGTGAAACTGGCATATGAAAAAGATTCGTATGTTTTGTTATCTGTCTGCTCGAACCTATGCATATAGATATATCGAGCGAAAATCTATATTAATTTAATAAGGCGCGACGTATCTGGAGTTGAGATAAACGAATGCCCCATCCTTTTGACCGGGTAGTATCTTATTCTCGTTATCGTAATAAGATGAACTGAAAAAATAAGAGTGCCGGAGAGCCTTGTCCCTCTTGCGGTAACGAGCTCCCGTGTACCCCGTCGCTTATTTTCCAGCTCTCCATTTTCTCGTTAAAACGGTCCAGCATCCTTATCCCTATTACTCTGCGTATTCATGAATAATGACTTTCACGCGATTCGCCAAGCTTCAAAACACGTGACTAGTGGACTGACGAGATGAAAAAAATTAAACGTAGAACGCATTGTATACAAATGAAATCCTAGCCTAACCTTAAACTTGCACAATTAACGATTAACCTTTAATGGCTCCCTTTTGCCGCCTCTGGGCTACACGGTAAAGGCGTGGCACTGCACCGGCAAGGTACGTAGACTCCACGCGAGCTAAGCTGCATAGCAAAATATGCAACTCCGAGCCGAGTGCATTTTCAAGTACAATTAACATCCTCAACCATTTCTACCAATCACAATCGGAACAATGTGCACTTGGTGCACGCTGCAGTATGTGCACTAGGATGCAACGGATGAATGCCAAGGAGAAAGTTATTCGCTAAAGGATCCAAAGACAACATGGTAGAACCTGGAACGTATAGAAGGTGGCGGAATGGATCGGAATGGTGCAGAACCCAGGGATAAAAGGAAAGAGCGGGGCAACGACTGGTGCATAGCCTGGTATTACCATATTCACGAGGCTTCCATCTCGAGTCAATGTCATGGCTTGGCGATGCGCCTCTGGGCCCCGCAACGATTGCAAAAGGAACCTTGAAGGATGTCAGTGTCAGGGCTTGGTCAGCCTCCGGGCTAAATGAAACCAGTTCAGATCGTATGGCTGCACCACTGTTTTGAAACAATATTAATGCTCGTAAGCCCTATTAACGATTGGCCTCTCATCCACCACAGACCCCAAGACGTCTGGTCCCAGGCTACGTTCACACGTGCAAAAAGCCATTACCCACCTCAGAGACGAAAGAGTGGTCACTGCTTTTTGCAAGATCAGCTACTTTTCGCAATTGCCAGAACTTTATCGAGTAATGTCGTTGGCCTTTTCGATACGTTACCTAACCTAATCTTGTATCACTATGGTACGTACGTGACGAAAGCGTCGGTCACGCGTCTTGTGTTTTCTATCCGGTGACCAAAGAGACACGATGAAAGTTCGAAGAAAGTGAGTCTTCCCTCTGTGTAACTCGTAGGTCGGTATACCTGTGTTTACGTATCCACCTACCTGACCGTCTAGCCTAACCTAACCTCACTGACTAGATAGTCTAGCATCGAACAAGATTCGTATAGAACTTTCGCTCGTTGCATCGAACGAGTTGAACGAGTGGGTTATCTTGGCTTATAGTCGATGATATTATTATTATTAATCTTGCTATACTAGAACTGGTACTACTTTGCTCCTCTGTTCTTGTCGGCATCTCGTTAACGTTGCTCCGGGACACTGAGGTGGAAAGCAATGACCGATTAACCCTCGAGGCATTCGTGCAAATTGGATTCCATCGTATTTAAATGAATTTTCGCAACGGACGTCCATTGATAATGTATTAAGATTTTTCATGGCGCGTCGCTATCTTCGTACACGGCGGACATCGACAGCGAGGACTATGAAAGGAGGAAAAGAAATTTAAGTGAAAGTGAAGATTTGCTTCTTTCGTTCTATCAATTTTTTTTTTCTTTTTTCGAAATTGTAGTCTGGGTAATGAAAAGTCAATATTGGATCTGAGGTAGTAGGTGCGAATACGTTTCTTTTTTGTGGGTGTAAGTGGTTTGGTGTAAAAATGAAGGAATCGTCAAAAATTACTACCCACACGCTATTAGTGTGTATCGTTTACGAGTATTAAGCAGTGACGCAGAAGATGTTCGTTAAATCAGACTGAACGTCGGTTTTTATTTTTTTGTCCCCTATTACCTTTCACCGTAATCCACTCAGGACGTATATCACGGTTACGCAGGTCGTCTGAAAATGTCTCCGAGTCATATAGAAGCACCTTCCGACATGGAGAAAGGTAACATCCGGTATATCTAGGAATCTGAGTAAGAGTAGATCGTATCCCATGATGATAACGTGGACTGCGAAAATCATCAGGGTCGTTAAGTCATACGTGTACGCGTAGACGTTCCACTCGGTTTTAACGAGCGAGAGTCTTCTTTTCCTCCCGGCGAAATTTGACGTAAAGCAATTATAAAGAAAGAACGGAATGAAAAAAAAAAGAAAGTAAAATTACATACGAACGTTATAGCGTCACGTGCGCGTATACCGTA
The DNA here is from genome assembly GCA_030142615.1 of Syrista parreyssii. Lineage (NCBI taxonomy): Eukaryota > Metazoa > Arthropoda > Insecta > Hymenoptera > Cephidae > Syrista > Syrista parreyssii. The sequence goes on from JARQTG010000259.1 coordinate 2,021,830, forward strand.
TGCATATGTGTAATTACGGGATAGAAGTAGTTCGGCATTAAGGCTTTGGAAGATATCGAATGGCAATGCGATGAATATCGTATGCGCATATAGATACCTTCGTATACTACAGGCATCCAGAGAACGTACTAAAGTATCGAGAGTGTGTATATAAGGCATATTATAAAGGGTCTCGCACTATTAGCGAAAAAGGCTTAAGCGCAAATTCCTGTTTCTTGAACTAACATGGTCAGCGAGCTCGGTGTAATTCTACGAGCCGCAAGAACAACGTAACACGTAGCCAGGGTAGTAGGTACACGAGATCCTGATTCAAGTACTAGCGCGCCAAGATAGGGAACAGGTCTTCTTCGCTCAGGACACTTTTTAAGAGGCTCCTTTTACTTGAAGGAAAGAGACGGACCGATGGATGACCGCGCGAGGGAGCGAGAGGGAGAAAGAGAGAGTCTTGGGACTGGGTATTGCCTAGATTGTTGTGGAATAGAATAGAGAGCGAGTATACGCGGTTTGGTTGGGCAGAGCGAGATGTTAGAAAATAAGATCATGAGTTATGATTCTGGATAAGAAATCGTCCGGTGGGTCTGAGTGAGACGCGAAGTGAGTCTTTAGTAGTAATTATAGGGGATAGCGATACTAGTGAGTCTGTAAGAGCGCTGTATGGGAAGTGGATTTTGAACATAGGGATTCGAAGTGAATTTTACTCATTAAGGCTAGATTCCTGCACGGAACATGTGGCAGACAGCGGTTGCTCCTGGGAATAGATCCTGAGACAGGATAGCTCTGGTTTCTCGTCCCGGGGTGCTGGCCGTAAACAGAAAACCCTGGAACAACGATATCCTCGGAATTGACTTTCTTGCCGTGGAGATCTTGTGCGATGCGACGAAAGGAAAAAGGAAAAAGATAAGGGGACAAAAACGTTTTCTCTCTCGTATACTCGCCGTAAATGGTTTCAATTATTATACCGGGGTAGAGAGGATAACCCAGGTACTATGTACAGAAGTAAGACAGAAAAAAGGCGATACACGTTGCCACGTAGCGTAATAAGAGGATTTTTGCGGGTAACGAGAAATTTTAAAAAAAATTACACGTGACGTCTACAGGAGGAAAAAAATTAATTTGATTTTACGGAACTTCGTCAGGTGAAAGGATTTTCGAAAAGATTTTAATATATTTTATTTTCTTTCTTTTTTTTTCTTTTTGGTTCCTACAGCAAATTATCTTACAATAGCCTGCTTCCTTCTCCGGCGCTCCATTCGGATGTATCATATTGATAAGGTTAATATCCCATTCAAACATTCAGCGCTGTATCTGGAGTGGAGGACTAGCGTTTTATTTTCATTTCATTTTCTACTCCCGTTTTCTTGAGCAACTTTAAGATTCTACCCATTTATGTTTTATCTATCTTTTCCAACCTAGTACCTCTTCCACTACCTTCGGTGAGATCGACTTGATAGCCAGCGAGAGTACCTAGAACTACGCGAGTCCTGTTGCGTTGCGCTATGCCGACAACAAAAAGTCACCGCGGTAACCTGTTCTAGCGCAAGGCAGATCTCTCGACTGTCGTGATGAGACTCGATAATTTTCCTCCTTTATTGCTACGTCGGAAATCTCAGCAGCGCGACGAGATCGCATTGACGGTGGTTGATGAGTGAGAATAAAAAAAGTCCATAAATGCATCGGAGATACGTATAAACTTCAATGAAGAAGAATTCCAAAAATACACGCAGTATACACGATAAAAAAGCTATTGCAGTAACAGACAAATAAACAATATCTCAAAAGTACTAAATTTTGCTCTAAATACCATTTCAATTTACGACCAAGTGTTGCCTCGCAAATATGCAAAGTAAATATCGGCATTAAATTAATTACAGTGTCTAACGGGTGTCCGTGAAATGTTTTGTCTAAACCTTGTCCGTTTAGTCACACATGTCTACCCAGCGTAACGGATATACCTACTTGTCTGAGATTAAAACGGTCGCTACGTCCGTCTCTGTCGCACCTGCGTAACACCGCATAAGCCCCTCTCCCTCGCACTCACAGCGTGTATAGAAATTTCGCAAAATCTAAGTCACAGACCTTTCCTGATCGATCGGCCGTGTCGCCGTTTGTTATACATGTAAAAAGTGTGTGTGGAGCCGATTAGAAGTACCTAATCAGTGATTTACGCCTTACAACAAATATTAATGTCGACAAGGTTCACTCGGCGGGAAGGCCGACTTGGCTGATGCATTCGCGTTCTCTCTTATCCGCCAAGGATGTCTCGCCAGTACGAAAAGTCTGTCGGTAAATTTGAGAAAGAGGGAAACTCGTTAGTATTCAGCGCGACGCTCCGCCTCGGCATTTGCGGTCTCCATGGGTTGCATCGAGGTTATGTCACTACTCTAACAAGTGGGCCAACACGCAGAGCTCTCTTTCTGGTCTTACCAGGATATCATCCTAATTTCATCCTCGTCTTACACTACTACCTCCCTACGTTTCTCGTCTTCGTCCAGCGCGACGAGCTCAGAGCTTTGAATGCGCAGAGTCACTCTGTTATTACAAGAAGGCCCCGTCCGACCGTGGTAGTTCCTTTTCCTTAGAGCGTCTTTCAGCCGAAGTGTGTCGAGCCAAAGGCACGCGAGTGCACATCGTCATAGCGACTGCCTGGACACGGCTGACGAAAAAGTTCATCAGCTCGACTGAAAGCACCTGTAGACAAATTCCATACGATGCGCCCTGTAACTCGTGTTGCTTATGTTGGTTGCCATAAACCCCATTCTAAAACCCTTCATTTTGTTAGCGGCGCTTATCTGAAAGAGAGCGCGGACGAACCGGTGTTCTCCCTGTCTCTCTTCCTCTCACACACCTTATGCATTATCATTCCATGTCCTGCCGCGTTTTCTACGTCCGGAATATAATGTGATAGACGTGACCTCTGACCTGGAGATTAACGAGAGATTGAATGGGGAGACAAGGCACCAAATGTGTAGAGACTAATCATTCTGGCTGCTCCTCGCACGATTGGATTTGGCTGATTGATCCTTAGGGATCTATTCCGGATGTCGTGGTGCCTGACAAGATCAACAGTTATTTCTTGGATGAGTCTCGATTACTTGTAAGCTCGGTTCTAAGGGAAGATAAACAATGGATATGCTTGGCTTCACAGTGATCTAAGCGTGGATGGTCGTGAGGGTCTTTTGTTGCGCAAGAAAATTATTGATTAAAACGTAAGCGGGACCCTATTGCTGGTGTAAGCTTCTTAACTGTAGGCTGCACGTCGAGCATCGAACTAAGAGTATCGATAGATGGGATATTTACGGTGAAGAGGAACGATCAATCTTAGGTGTACGTATAAAGCAAGAAGTACGTGGAACCAGGTCTAGGTATATGAGCTTGCTAGACTCGTCTAACGAGATGGTATCATGTGGTGCGCCCATATCCCTTTTGTATAGATGCCTTTTTTACTGAACTAGTTCGGGCAGCGTAGCGTCAATCGAATTCTCATGTATCGACAATGGCGAAAGTCTGATTTTTTAAATCCACTGTGCGTCGTTGCGACAAGAAAGAAATTACGCGTTAGAAAAATTTCGTCAGGCTGAGTCTCCGTTTCTGCGCACACGTTTGACTTTTTATAAAGTCGATCGACCCCCGACAGATCAACCATGAAAATCATCTTGATCTTATCTGAACTCTTGAAGATCCTCGATAGCGATCGATTACCCGGTGCTCGATAAAACTGTGCACGGTTCTGATCCCAGCGCGAAGGTATCCCGTGGCGTTGGTGAATAACGATTCAACGCCCACCGGCCGTTGCCGGGTCTTGGTATAAAGCGTATCAGACATCTGGACCGAAGAGGGATGCTGCTTGGGTCCATTCAATTTCATAATAAGCAGGAGACGCTTACGCGTCTTCTCTTGTTCGACGGAAAAATATTTATCCCCTGCAATCAGATATCGATTAACGATTCCCTTTAATATGACCCATCCATAAAAAATCTCAGCATACGATAACCACTACAATTCGCATAAAACAGTATAAAAATTTTCATAAATACTGTAAAGGTGTGAGAAATAATGTTAAAAAAAATCGTTCAAATGTCCCAAATCCATAAATCACAAGAAACTATAAAACATTGCATATTCCTCTTACATTACACATTCTATCGTTAATAGTATACATATACATCGCACTATAGAGTGGGGTCACGTTATAACCTACTTTCGATAACCAGAAGATAGACTCCTGTCAGGCTCACCTTTATCTTATTTTATCCCACACGCTCGTGGCATGACTAACGAAATAGGTTCCATGTCCATCTTGAAGAGACTCGAAGAATGTTTTTAGGTTAACGGGCCCCCCCTTCGATCATGATCACGATCGTAAGACGTACGTCGTATACACCAATCGATTCCCCACGATCGTATTCGATACCTTTGAAAAATTCTTTCCGTCGCGGTTCGTTAACTGCGCGACACGCGCGCCGCCGGTTTCAGCCGGCAAGAAACGAGATAACGAGACGCGAGACGATTATAGCCGTGAGTTTTCCAGAATCGACGTCGAACTTCTAACAACTATTACAACTACATGTGTTGCCAGCATTATTATTATTATACCGTTCTCATTAGCTACCGCAATATATATATATACATACATACATACATATAAAACATATGCTTTCCAGGAGTAAAACCATTCCGCGAAGCTGTCTATACTAAACGATTCCTGTTAACGATCCTGATGTCAACAAGTGGCAGGGTCATCGAATCGATAACGCGATAATAATTAACCCTAGGATAGATTGGAGTTAGAAAAAGCGCATAGGACTAATCAGAATGGGAAAAATAATTTTTTTTTTATTCAATGATTTATTAACGATACTCGCAGGGCACGTGATTGCCCGCTCCATAACGAGCGCCATATTTCTTTTGAACTCGCTTGGGCTACCGTGAAAACGTTTTACCACCCGATGATTAATAAATCGTCGATTCTAGTTGCGCTAATAAGCAAAATGGCGACGGCATGCGTGGCGTGTACGATCCGATCTTTGAAGCACCTAAGGATCGTGAGAGCGCGTGAGCCTTGCGATCGGTTTAGACGAGTTTCGAGTTTTTTGCTCGTCTGGCCGATCCGGTTGATGGATGGTCAGCGCTAGACAGCGCGGTCGGCTCTTTCGCTTGATTTCCTTTTTCAAAAGGCTCCAGAGCGAGAGAACGATAAGGAATGAGAGAGAGAGAGAAGCTACATACAGTCATAGGATTATGGGGATACGAAAAATTTCCTCGAGCACCAATGCGCCTAACATATAACGTTGTTAACGTCGACTTTACGCGAGGACACGAAAAACTTTGACACGTCAAAGAAACGAGTGGCTGTACGATTCTTTGGCGTCTTGATTTATTCCTCTGCCACGGTAATATACGTGCAGGGTTAATGTCAGGCTGATAAAAGGACCTTTGATTCGGCTGTAATTACCCGATCTTCTTTTCCATAGTTTTTTATAAAAAAACACATACCAACTGCCAACCACCCTTGCCAACGAAAGAACAATGCCCACTTTTTTGTATGGTATAATTTCCAACCTCCGTAAGAGACTAACTGACGACCCTTTCGAATGTCTCGCAGTCTTATAGACCAAGGACGTAGACATAACACAAGACATCACCACGGCACTACATTAATTTCCCAGCATTACCACACGCGAAAAAATGTCCCTCAATTCCAAAAAAAAAACCTACTCTGTAACAGAGTGAATTGAAATCTTTATAAAAATGTCGACTATCTCTATCCAACATTACCCATAGTTCGCTTCGCCTATAAGATCCTCCCAATCGTCCTATACGTCGTCCTACATCGTTAGAAAGATTTCACTTATCAGCATAGATTAACCGTGCCTGTCGACTTCCATAACGTTGGCATCTCCTTCACGTAATTATCGGCCTTACGTGCCACTGGCCAAGCTACAACGTACGTAGATACGTATGCAGCAAGCTTGTATGTCTCTTATCTATGCGAGCAAAGCATATCTATATATATGCAGTGAAACTGAAAAACCTCTAAAAAACAATAAAATATACGCAGCACCCAGTGCCGGTGCGATCATCGCAGATGGTAAAAAAATGGAAGCGACTGGAGCGACGGCACGAGAAATGGCAATGTAAAGTAGATTGGCGGGTAATGCATAAGGGCGCGTTTACCGCACCGTAGATGGGTAATAAGAGCACGTGGAAAATAATATGCCGCTCGTGTAAAGGGCGTAGAAGGTGTGCGTTATATCATTGCGCGAATTCGCGGTACGAGGATGCATGTGTGTAATGTGGGTATATGTGATTTCGCGTAAAGGCATGTGCAATCGCGGTCAGTCCGCTTGATAGGGGTCTATTGACGGCTGGTATCGTTGTGGGATAATCGTAATGGCAGATAATGACACACCATCGTAGCATCGTTGGATGCTGTATATTGTCTAAGAAAAGTATGGTAGAGCCAGAGATAATATATAAAATGACGACTGGTATCCGTTTACCCTGGCATTGCAATCACCTGTACGTCTGCGGAAATTGTGGTTACGTTGGCTTTGGCTGTACGCGTGTCATTCTTATAGTACGTTCTATAATGTGTAATAATAATAAAAATGATTAAGAATGTTTACGAAGTTAATTTTAAATTGATCACCGCTTATATTGTTACGAACAAATCTGAATAATTGAATGACTGCATCTTTTTTTTTGCATACGAGGGAACACGATGCATTGTGCAATTCTTTGTTACGTATGCTTATAAGGATTCGCTGGAATTGCAGTACGGGTCTTATACCGGGTAAGCGGCTATTATGATGAGTTATTTAATAATGCCGAATAAAATGACGAGGGTCGTTTAGAAAAACGATGTGTTTGTACGAGCACGAGGCTATAATGATGATTTAAGATTTTTTGTTAAGAAAAAAACGGAAATTGTGTATTCTTCGTATTTTTCAAGGATTTGCAACGAACTGGTAGTTTGATGCATGTGGTAGTCTGCATAGTTAACGAAAAGTATCTGCTTGAGTAAAACGTTTGAATTGCATAATATGGGGAAGAGGGCCTCAAGGCCCCTAGATTTACCTGGTATTTCGTAGTCGGCAAATGACTACGAAAATTCCCTGGTATTAAGCTTTAATTTGCAATGCTGCGACAGTAGTCGACACGTAGCCTCTCTGTATACAGGGAGGCGAATAATAATGTAGCAAAGGCCTCTTGTCGAGAGGGCCTCAATCTTAATTAAATCTATGGCAATTATTCTGATATCGCGTGGTTTGCTCGTCTTCGAAACTCTCGTCCACTACTACTACTACTACTACTACTACTACTACTACTACTACTGTTACTACCACTGACTACTGTACCACTACTACTTTATACTCATCGCGAATTATACCGTGGTCTTCTATTTGGGCCTTAGCCAGAGAAGCCTGGGTCAGTCTTATGATTATAGGTACCTATATCTTGAATTATAGCCATAAGAACAGATTTATCCGGCACGCACTCGATTTACAAAAATATCCTCAACGTGATACGGCTTGTGCTTAGAAAAATTCTTCAAGTAAATTATTCTATATAAAAGCTTAACATATAAAAAGTAATAATAGTTTCTCGCTGCTTAGCAATGCTATTACGTATCAATAATTACTGTATAAGTTGAAAGAGTCAAAGTAAATTTTAAACCGAAGATGTAGCAGTGATCTGAGTACGCGAATAAAGTGATTCGTTAACATTGAAAATTTTCCATTGCAAATACCACGCGACAGTTAGATGGCTACTTGCACGCACAAAGAAACTTGGCACGCAATGCGTCAGACGTGTCGCGCCTGAGGAGACATTTCCGCCTTTCTAAGCGCATGCAAATGAATTAAACTCATGGTTATCCTTGCGATGGTTAATTGAAGATTCTCCTAAAGCGTGGAACCGAGAAGGAACAATGAAGGAAATTGGCAACAGCGATAGCCAATGAACGGTGTCCTCACCTAATTCCTATTAGAATATACGTGTCCTGAATTATTCGAATAGTCATCATTATCATTATCATTAGCTGAACGACCGAAACATACAAGAATGTGAATCAATAGATTTATTACCCATAAACCCATTTAGATAGTAGACTTATCAAGAACCGTTATGCCTTTTCTATTTTATAGTAGAGACCTCGTAAAAAAAGGTGGCAAGAATTTTTTTTTCAAAATTAATCAATTCAAATATTCTCACGAGAATATTCGATCAAATCTAATCCATCTTGTTTGGATCAATTAAAAATGGCGAAGTGACAACAACAATACGCGAGTAAACATAATCGCGCAATGCAAGTCACTACATTAAATTGTCAGGTGACACGTTATACAGTATTTTAACCATAAACATATCTACACCGACTGTCCATATTGCATTGCATATACATAGGTACAGCACGGTACAAAAATATTGACAATATTTAATACGCAAGCATGCACGTTATAAGCCTGTCATAATTTTGACGTCTTACCGTAAACATATATGCATACGTGTGAAATACCTTAAAATCGACTATTCTTTTATTGCGATTCCATATAAGGATCAGGATACCGCTACTCGTGCATTTTTTGAGTATTCGCATATATTATCATCGCACGACGCCTCCACATATGCCGATTCTGGGTTTCTGTTACACGCTTCAGAAATAAGTATAAAAGGTCGAGCCCAGTACGCTAACCGATTAAAGTACCGTTAAAATGTTGGCCGGTATGTAAATAGCTGGAATATGTGCATCTGATTGTCTTTTATTTGTTACACATCCCAGTTATTCCCTGACACAGTGTATATGTAGGTAACGAAGAAATTCCACGTAGGACGATTACAAAGAGACAAGGATAATCTTGAAGTGACTTGCCTCCCTATGAAAACTAGACATAACTGACAATATATTTCAAACGAAATTGAGTCTCTTGTTCCTAATTCAAATATAGCTACGTATTTATCGCCGCGTAAAATGGTGCGATCAACCCGTGTATTATATTATACGTATACTATAGTCTTCACAACTATAGTATAACGAGCCGTGAAACGTTCGCCTGAATTTTTGCTATGATCAACCTAGAGAAAGTGTAGTTCGCACCTTTGTGGTATTTCCAAGAGGTCCGATAGCTTAGTTAGGTATAAGTAAGTATATAGGCAGACATCCCAGGATCCCATGAAGTATTATTATAGGCTATGCAATATAGTACATTTCGCATAGTTCACTTGACATCCGCTTAAGAACTCAACGCACTATTTAAAGACGCATTAAGCATTACTATAGCGACTGGCGGAATAAACGCGGAAGGAAATTCAAAGAATTCAAGAGATTCGGAGTCTCTTATTCTTACATATATGTTCCAGCGGGCAGACCGTTCCAGCACGAACTGCTTGGAAATAAAGGTATAGGTAAATCGTGAGTAGTATATGGCGAAGGAGCATTCTAAACCAGAGACGAAGGCGCACGTTAAGAGGAATAAGTATGAGGAAGAAGAAGTGAAGAGAATGACAAAGAATGAGAGAGAGAGAGAGAGAGAGAGAAAGAGAGCGCAAATTAGAAAGAGCGAGAAAGACCCGTTTTCTCGAATTCAAATAAATCTCAGGAGCACGTTCCTCCTTCCTATGGTTTCCCTAAAAGAGAACGGTGGGAACCCAGAGGAGGAGTAAGTGGAATATAGTAGGCAGCTAGTTGTATATAGCAAGTAGTAGCAGGTATAGGTTAGCATAAGATCGGGATAAACGTCTTGTATTACTTGTATATGTATACTTGCATATGTATATGTATGCTTGGATATGTCATGCATATGTATATACGAGCGTAGGAAATAACGAAGATAAAATAGGTTGTTTGGTCGCTCTCTAACCTGTATCGACGGAATGGCTGAAGTCAGCAGTGCCAACCGGAAGGTCCTCCTGGTACGCAGGTGTAGTGTCGTCATCGGCATAAACAAGTATCACGAGTGAAATCAGAAATACGAGCCGACGGAGCAGCATCTTGAAGAGACGGAATGCTCGATATAGGTTAGGCCTATCCTTACATTCTCGTTGTCTGGTTTCTAAGATGGGTACCACTACTGCTGTAGTACCGTGTCACGAATCGCACTACAATTTTCTGCATTGATATACGAGAGTATCTATTTGATGAGTTGGAAGTCACGATCCATATTTTGGATAAAATTAAAAATGAATAAAAAAAAGATCGAGAAATTTTTGATATCCCATTCCTACGATTCGACGAAGACACTTTATTATTGATTCACTTATGAGTTATTCGAGTGTCAGAATGATTTTTTTTTTGTATTTTTATTTATTTTTAATACTCGTCTACGCGTGAATGAAATCTTCAAAAATTCACCCAACCGTCCGCGACAGTTTCTCGGTCTCGAGTCACATGGTACACGGGTTTGTTTTTCTCTTCTTTCCGTATATCGAGCTCGTTTATTGGCGCTGTATTGGGATTCAAGTCAATCTTGAAGGTTTTGTTTACGCGTGCTACTTGTATTTAAAGAAGTGTCTGGCGCACGAGTCCATGCCGCACTGGCCGGTCAGGTGTTTCAAGGAGCCGCCATCAACAGCTCGACACCTGGTGGCACGCTGTCGAACTCCCTTCCTGGGAGACATTCTCTTCTGCTGGGTTGAGCTGGAACCTTCTCTTAAGTGTAGAGCCTCTGGGGAGTTTCATTCATGGGATCCCATGGGTAGAGGGAAGGACCGTGTACGAGTACGTGGGAGTACGGGAGAGAGACCCTATCGAGTATTACTCATGGTCAAACCTAATAGGAACTGTTACGCGATATGATTTAACTTGAGGTCGATAACGTTTCTCGATCGAATCACTAAAAATGAATTTTTATTTTTATTCCTTGACCAGTTTTTTAGATAAAATTTATCAAACACTCTTTTAGACTATATCCACGGATATATATATATATCACATAGGTTGAATAACACTGCGTCATATAGGTATCTATTATTTTGTTATAAATACAATTTTTTTGTAAATTATTGATTTTTACCTGAATAGCAATATTTATTAATTATCGTGGTTCTTTACGAGTTATATAGATTCGAATCTTCATTTGAAGGAATTTATAACTTTTTTTTTGGTCCTTACGATGTAACTCCAAATGTACAAGCTCTTTTGGGATATGTATGGGGCTATAACAGGATGTCTACCTTTATGTACTTCTACCGTTGACTCGAACAAATGAGGCATCTTCATGGTATTTAATTAAGCCTTGTCCCAGAGAAAAAAGCTGGAGGTACAGGAAGCGATGGGTTTCGAGTACGCGAGCAGTGAAGCGTGCTTCGTGCCCCGTTACGGGACAAACTCATTGGCGTCGCACCTTTCATTACCAATCCCTAGATGGCACTGCAGCTCGTACGGTTTCCGCGTTCCTCTCGTATTTTATCTCCGCGACAATGTACGACAACCGCTTCGAAACTCTACGGGCTATTCTGGGATGCTGCGAGCTTTGTCGTTTCCGTGAATTATCCATGGGACACTAGAAGGAGGTTGAAAGATACTCGAGAGATCCAAGAACAGTGCAGAGGAAGAAAAGACAGAGGGAAGAAATAGAAAAATCTGTGAATTGATAAGGCAAGTACCGTAGCGAAATTTCCATTCTGAGTGAAAGTATATATGTATTTATGTAAATTACTCACGAAAATTAAGTCAAAATTGACCATTTTAGATTACAATGTGCCTTACGAATGATTTCGTGTTCTCCGATTGGCTTTCACGGGAAGCGAAATTCCGTCTGGGTTTTATTACGAGAACTTTCATTCACGGTGAAAACAACAGTCGGATATATTTTTACGATAAGAGCAATTGTATAGTAAAATTATTTTTTTATCTCTCACTATCTTCCTGTCTCTTTAATTTTCATTGTTTCTTTAGGGAGAATAATAATCGGTGCTCAGTTCAATTTACCTCAATATCCAACCAGGTGAAATTTTTCATTTTTATAATGTAACCAACTCGAGCGCAGCCAACGGAACTCTCGGAATTTTCTTGTATTTTCTTTTAATTAGTATTACTCTCGTCAAATCTACTATACCACAACAATACCTATACTTACGCTTTTATCGATTGGAGCCACGTACGCTGAGTTCAGTCTCGTAAACAAAACGTCAATTCTCTACATGGCAGGTAACAGGCACGTAGTTACGTGTACATTCGACACCTGTGACTATCCGGCAATTACGCAACACGTCCATCTCAAAGATCTCCACTGAAGAGTATTGACTGTGCCAGGGACCCTGGTCCGAAGATCCAAAAAAAAAAGGCGCCATTCATACGTAAAGCCTTAACGTTCTCCATTTATAATTCCTAAGTGATCAAACGACAGTGTAGGTTTGATTGAGTATTATTTTAAATTACTCCACGTAAATCTATACACCAAGAGTATGTATATAAAATCGAAAAAAAAAGTTGCTTAAAAAAAATATTGGAAACATTCCGTATCGAGGAATGTGAAAAATATTTTTTTCAAAAATTCCAAAATTTTTCATCAGCCATTCAACTCAATTCTGTTTATCCAGATACGCTTCAATAATCTTTACAATGATTTAACCGAGTTTTTATACAGAACCTATGAATCGGTCTAAGATCTAATTTCAAATCCGAGGATGATTACGAAGTTTTCAGGACGAAAAGTTGCACGTAGCGTTTTCATTAAACCGACAATGGAGTATAGCGGTGCTGAGCCGGTGCGTACCAGGTTGCCCAACATGATCCGCAGTAATTCCAGCTGATTCCCTTGGACTAGGCTCCCGCTCGCTTTAGCGTTTTACTTATTGTGATGATCATTTGCCGTGGTTAGTAACGGTAAGCATCATTGCCTAATGACGATAGCGGACCTTGCCAAGAAAAAGGACCTTTTTATTCTACCGAGTAAGTTCGGAGCCTCGTTTTTCCTTATAGCCCGTTAATTATAAATAACTCTTATTTATCACATCCTCGTATACCTCTATTTACGTTATACCACACCGAACATAAGAAATACCTTAATCATACAATTTTGAGCCTTACAACGCGGTACTGTATCATTGAAAAAAATGCGTACAATAAACTTTAATATACCTACTGCGCACCGTGTCCGTTCTCGTACACTCGGCTCAGACTGTAGACTAAACAAATGCTAGGACATTAGCGATTCTCATGTTACAATGCGCAAGGAGTGTGCAGGACCTCGAATATTTATGACCTCAAATTGGTCAGAAAATGCGTCGGTAACTCCCATGTTATTTACGAGCCACAGAGCGAAGATGACGAGGACTGTAGGGAGGTAGCGCGTTTTATAACGTATACATTATACAAGTACGGACCACGGTGTGCATTTAATATATAATATGCATGCATTATGCACCCACCGTTATGATATATCAAAACGATTCGCACATTTGGAATTGTTTTTAGATGCCGTCGGGAAGATCTGTAAGCGAACTTATGTAGCAAAGGGGAATTTTCGTTTCTTCATAGTCAAGATAGTGCAGCTATTTCATCGTTGCAATTGTTACTGCACCGTGGTGCACCTGCCGGAAATGCAGTTACTATCTCTTCTAACGCTATGCCTGTGCAGCCTCGAGACAAGAGTGTAACTGCCTGTAGGGGAACAAGCTGTAGTCGTAAAATTGCCTGGTTCAATTTTCGAGTTCCACATTCTTCAGACTCGAAGCGGCCTGCCAGAGTCAATTTGCCAGGGTCTTAGGGGTCACGGTACCTACTTGACCGCAACTGAATTTACCGAGCATGTCCGGATATGGACGTAAAAGTGTCTTCTGCTTATACGACGTTCTACTGGGTTCGCTTATAATACATTAGTATCTGTACTGACTCTACCCAATGTACTTTACTGTACATGAACAAGAGACTTGCGCAATGTACAAGGGCAATGTTCTTGTTTATACTGGGATATACATTGCGCAATAGCACAATGGACTCAATGACTTATTTTGCTCGTCATTATGCACGTTCTATTTTAACAGTTACGTATGGTGGTTGGACGTTTGGAATTCTTATATAGGATTTTCAGTCTGGAAAATTAGCATGGAAATTTTTGACATTTTTAACAGACGAATGTATTACACGAAAATGATTTTTTTTTTTCGACTTATTTATTTCACCTTATCTCTTAAGAGAGCAATGTAAATTACAATCTTTCGTGTATATTAATTTTTGCGATTTTTCAATATTTTTTTTTTACTAATTTATTTTTCAAGATTTTACCATCGGGCGACTTGCACTATTGGTATAAAGATTCTATGGGATTCGAACGGGAATCAATGTATAAGTCGTTGGTATAATTTAAAGGTCCAGCCAGCACATATATCATTATAGTACAGCTATATCCTTACGGTACGACTACATTCCTCGGATGTCACAGACTGGGATGTCAGATTATCTCTTTGATCTGGCCACTGATCAGAAGCATCTTGCTGATTGGTGAGTGATTTTTGTACATCCTATACAATCATTCATCGTGTCCCAGAATGGAGGATCCGAACGGATACGGAGGATTAGTTTCGATTGTTCACTCTGTTGACATAATAACGATTGCCAAAAAAAGTAGCCTGGTCCTGAATGGCAAGATCTTTTTTTTTTTTGAATGATTTAATGAGTAGATATTTCTGTTCTTTTTCTATATCTATCTTGACCGTCTCTCCTACGTCATACTGTCATTACGTAAAAGTTGAGTGGTTTTTCAACTTTGTACATATATAGAATTTCGTTTGCTGGACCCATGAGATTATATTTTTAGCTGTGTTTTTGACATTAGCATTTTTATGTACAGCACAAATATTACGTCACCAGATTTTATTATGGTCTATTTCATATTAAACTAAAAAAACATTAGAATTCGTAATCTGCTCACTTTTAATTGTAATTTATAACTTCAGATTACATTCTTCTTAGTTTTACGTCATCCTAAGCACGTGACATATATACGTATATGTATAGAAATTTAACTGGCTATACCTTTCTTTCGACTCTATTACGTTTCTATACGTCCACAGGCAAATTTGAATATTCTCAGAAAATATATATGACTAGAATAAGGACTAATCAATATCTAACCAAATATCTCCAAACGTATAGTCGTGCATTTAATATTTATCATAGTCGTCCGTAGGATCCACGCTGTCAATTATATTCTTTGATCGGTATACAAATTTTATTAATTATTGCCTGACCCGGTGTCTAGTCAGGTGTGGATTTGTTTGATCCGGGTCAAGAGGCCAAGGCTATTTTTATTAATAGTTTTATGGGAACACGTATAGGTACTGATCTGGTATTATTATCCGCCAATAATATCATTTGAATTAAAATTAAATAATCGCGAATGCAACAAACCCAAATAATTATTTTCAACTCAGAGGTTAATATTAATTTCCTGCAGATAGGCTGCGTGAATGGATGCATGTATTGATGGTAATTCAATGTAATTCATAAAAAACTTATATTCTAAATATATTTTTATTTATATCTAATACAATTCTGTAATATTAAACACGTGATAATTAGACAGTGTAAATCTTCATATCCCTATGTTACGTATACATTTTTTGGAAACATGAAATAATTGCCTTCCTATATCCTCGTAAACGTTCGAATGCCATTTATCTTTAATAAATACGAAATTGAATATTTGATTATCTTTGAATGGACCAGAGCCAGATATATGATCATGGAGTTGGCTATTTCGTAAATACTTGACTAACAAAAAATCAACTGCCTAGTAACAAGATCATAAATTATTATTGGACTTTATTTAAAAACATTATATACGATATTCAATTATACATTAATACCATAATTAACTTCAATTATAATTGCAATGAAAATTGTTACCACTTGCTGTGTTACTAATGGATTTGCGTCACAGGGCGCACTTATATTTTGTATATTATCTCAGGACAATAGCGACGCAAAAATTTGTCTCAATTTAATTTCATCTAAGCGCATTGTATTCTGTTATATCAAAGGAAACGAAAGAAGTACGCGTTAAACGTTCACTCCTTTTCAGATGCACAATAATTACGTAACAGTTAAACGATCCAATTCTGCCGGAGGCTCTTATAAAATTTTTTTATCCGTTCGATCATTTATTCTTTCATCCCTACGTTTTGGTACAATAAAAAACGCAAATTTTCATTCGCACGCAGACTAAAAAATTCGCGCGCACTTTGGAATTAATTTCGATAAAAGAAATTTATTCTCATATTCCCACTGCCTTTATAGAAACGACTAAGAAAAATTGTATCTTTGCAAAATTTTCAGACCAAACATTCTATTCAATATTCCTAAGGCGTTAACCAGCATGGGATAAGAAATGTAAAATCCGTATAGAACAATTGTTACTCAGTACTGCACTGCGCAAGCAAGAAAAACAGGGCTCGTAATAACGAATAACTTCGCTTGACTCGCTGGGGCAGAGAAGCCAAGCGCCAGAGTGCGAACAACTTCCCATGAGTTCACTGCTCGAAGAAACAGCAGCGGTGGTCTTCGTGTGAAGTTAATTGTTTCTGCCAACTTCTTACGGTGCTTTGCTTCTCCTCTGTTTTCTCTTCTCTTTTCTTCTTTACTCTTTCATTGTTTCTCTTCGTACGATTCTCTCATTGTACATTTCCTATGGTTACTGCCACCACCGGTTACCAGCTAGACAGTCGTTGAACGCTATATTTGATTTTATTATTTACTTCGTCTCCTCCCTTCAGCCACTTTATTATCCCATTAATTATCAACCACACTTAATATTATCTTGACAATATACTTATTTGCTACTATTGTGCAAAAAATTAAATACCCTCTCGTACGAACACTGATAGACCGATATTATACACGGAGGACAATTATTAATGATGTTAACATTTCAACATTTTTTATTACTGTTATTCACAGTAAATGAGGTAATGACTGCGGGACAATTTTATTCTAATGAAACGGTCGAACTTCTTCGATCTTTCAGAATTGTGGAAAGATCGAGAGTTACACGAGCGCCGGTATAATAATGCTCTCGCAATAGCGACATCCTGGCCACGTATGTCTTGCAGGTTCGATTCAATGTGTGCGTGTGTATGTGTATATATTAAGGTTACTGACAGTAAAAGTAAAGTTTATTATTTAGCTTGTCTATTTCCGGCACGGCGGATCTTCGTCCTGTTATCGCAATAATGGCTGACGTCTCCCTCACGATTCACGTTTGCCAGCACTAGTTATTAAGGACTGTCTATACAGTTTATTGACACGCATATGCGTGAGCAATGGCAGCCTCACTAACTAGAGAAACGTCATGCGTATTAATTTCGGTGTACATTGATGATGATAGGAGGAATCATCGATACGTTAAAAATCATGAATTTTTTTTTTATTAACGTTTATAATAAATAACCTTACAAAGTAATGGGTACTTAAATGGGTAATGGGTCTTATGCGTAGATGTAGATAGAAGGGCTCCGTTGCGAAATTTTGGTTCGTGAAGGTGATTCTTCCGAGAAACTTTAGCCTTGAACGAAATGCCGGAATCATCGAATGATTTTAGATCATTCGTTGATCTATCGATACGTCAACCGATCTTAAATTTTCGCACGGCACCATTACGAACCGACCGCGAGATTTCTTTGCTTAAGTAACATCCTGGATCCATGGCGGATATTAGCTGGCCCCAATGGTGATCCACTGATTACTATACGCTGGCCAATAGTTGTTG
Organism: Syrista parreyssii; assembly: GCA_030142615.1. Lineage (NCBI taxonomy): Eukaryota > Metazoa > Arthropoda > Insecta > Hymenoptera > Cephidae > Syrista > Syrista parreyssii. The sequence goes on from JARQTG010000259.1 coordinate 2,039,538, forward strand.
AGAAACCTTATTTGAATAATATCCTTTTCCTATAATTACGTCGATCACGAAGAAGACGCCTATTGTTTTCTCGACTGTCACAACGTTGCATTCATTACTAAAGTAGATACTTACTCCTTTGCAGCCTCTGACACACAATGAATATCAATGATCCCAACAATTTTATCAGTTGCAAAACATTTTTTAATTACAATAATTTTGCAAATTTTCTACAAAAACTCGACTTGCATAATAATAATGAAATCGTTGATATAGTACAGTCAGTTTAACAAGTCAGATAAAATCGTACTATTTTACATGAATAATCTTAAACAGTCGAACCAGTCTTGTGGTACCTTTAGAAATTGTCTTGATGATCTTTTACGATGCCATTTCGTTCGAGAGTAGACATGCACTGGTATTCTGATGTAAGAACGAGCCTAGCACACATGATACTCATATGTGCAAGTTAACTAGTCCTACAAAACCGGTGCAATCAGGTCCATATACTCGCAAGGCATCCTTATAACTAGCGCTCGGCTTGATCTTCTGTAAAAAAATGGAATGCCGTCTTAAACGTAATTGATACGAACGACCGTTTCTACTCTTTGCGCTTTATAAATACGTGAGGTCCATTTTGCTAATCATAGCTTGCCTCATCATGACTCCCTATTCACCCATGTACCAACGTTCGAAACATTAATACGTCGTCGTACACGTTGATGTACCAGATCGTTTCATTAGTCGATGTATGATGTTTGACAAATATTATAATTATGTAACTTTGTGTAGTGTAATTATGTTTTTAAGAGAGCTGCAGTGCAGTGGGTCTTTATATCGCGCGCGAAAGCGCGCGTGTTGCCCTGGTTACGTGTATAAGATTCAGGTGGAGTCAGTGTCGCCATCTATACAAGTTTCCTATTGTCTTTACCTTTCGCCTGAAACGTCTTTCGTAGTTGGCACCATTACCGATGTCTGGTTCTCTCAAAATTTTCTTTATCGACTATAGTCGGTCCACGAGTTCAATGTGATTTTTTGACAGTTGGCAAATATTCTAATCCTTAACTAACGTGGGTTTCTATAAAATTCTGAAAATATATGCTAAAATGGAGAAACAAAATATATTCATTGCAAAAGCATGCGTATACATTCTTTGCAAGAAATGTTCTATTGAGAGCCACGTGTGACTTGATAGAGACGTCATCTTTCTTGATCTGTCAAAAATCGACATCGAACTCGTGGACCGACTATAGGTAAGGTCCCAGTGGCTGGACAACTAACGCTTCGGTTGCAGGTCCTGGACGTTCATAAGAAACCAATGCTTTGTCCTGTAACTGGGACGCTTACCTTACTGTGTTTAATATATTTTGACAGTGTAAAGACTATGGGATTTTGTGACTAGTCTGTAATTTGTACTTAAATAAATGCAGCATGAACTCGCTGAACAGAAAAGCATGAACTCGGAACCGAAAATCCTATAGAGAAGTACAAATATTTTATAAGTCTCTGGACAATTTTTGGTTCTAAATTTTTACCTTTATTTTAGCATTGACCGATATCTAGTAACATCCTTATCCCGGATATTCGCATAAGTGTCGAGTACGATAAATAATATTGCTTAGTTATTTTTGTAAAAGATTTATTGAAGAGACTTAACAATAGTTAATGAACCAACAGTATTTTGTACAGTGATTAATTAATAATGAATGTATACTGGGTTCGGTATTACGTATGAAACAAAGTATCAATGCACGTGGCGTCTGCACTCATTTGTCAAACTATCCAAACTAGCTGCAGTTATGACGTAATTTGTCTCTGTTAAACTTATATCCAAGTTAAGAAATTCTGCCAAGTTATCTGCCAAAACATACAGCTTTCGATTTTCTAATCGAATAGCCAGGTCATTAGGGAAACGAAGTTTCTCCGCGTCTTCAGCCACTAGATCTGCAAAGAGTCGTGGATAAGATTCACATTCGATTACTAAACACTGTAACAAGACTTACGGAAAGTATCTGGTGTCAGCTTGATACTCGTATCCCAACAACCAATCCCATTTCTATTGACTTGTGTAAAGTAATCAATTCCGGTCTCGGTATCTATGACAGATGATGGACCCTGTGCCTTTTCGCCTTTGATACCAGCTACTTCAAAGTCGTAATAATTATTCCTTGACGTAGCCATTGTTTCATTTTTCAAAATCATAGTCGAAACTTCGAACTCCGTGATGCCCGACATTGCATGGAAATACAACGTCTTATAGCCAAGAGATTGTTTTGCACTTAAAGACAGTCCAAAGACCCCATCGGTCCATTGGAAATTAATACCATTCACGTCGTAATCACCTGTACGTTAATTGATTATCAAATAAATCATCATCATTGTATATATAACAATAAACAATAGTCATCAGTTACTCACCTTGGAGAGGATCAAAATAAAAGTAATTATGATTGACTCGCCAGGAGTCATTCTCGGCCCAGCTATATACTACTAGTCCGTACCCACCCAGATCAGAAATATAAGCGTATGCATTATCACAGGAATCAGATTCGACGTCGACTACCATGTCAGCGAAAAATGATTCAGGTTTCTGATCCGAATCTTTCAATGGGTACCTTCTGATTATCTGTAGGATGAAACGTGATTTTATGTAATTTGTAATTAAGTATGTAAGAGTAATACGAGTTATACTTGTTAATTTAGAGATCATCACCTTATCAGTCGTCAAGTCAATAACTATGAGAGTAGGTGGCGCCACTATGCTAGTATCTCCTACAATGTCATCGATCCCAGTATCAAGACCCCAAAGTCGATTACACTTGTCCACTCTAACACGAAAGATACTGACTATACCATTCGATGATGATGAGTGGATGTCATTTGTTTCCCAGTCAGGATATGGCGTCAGGGCAGGTGACAATTCTAATAATATATAAATATTGAATATTAGTATAGACATAAATTTGACTTATATATTCTAATGCAAATCACCCTACCAATATTTTCAGTCTGGCTCAAGTCAATGTAATTCAAATTAGCCGGTACTCCTCTCTTCCATCTTGGTACCGTAATGAATAATTTGTTTCTCCAAATATTCAAACCAACCGGGACATTGTTCTTTTGTATGTAATCACCGGATGCTGTGTACTCTTGACGAATTGAGTCATTTGGGAAATTGAAGTCAATCTCTTTCCAGGAATAAACAGTTTTGAACGAATGACAGTTGACAGTCGCTGTCAAACCCAGTAGTGTCAAAAATATTCTCGTTCCGACGGACACTGCAAGCAAAGCAGATACGGTATTTATTTTCTTTGAATTCTCAATCAATTCCTGGTTCACTTCCTCTCGGCTGGATATGCCTTCAATCTTGGTATGCTCGACGTAACGTTACTCTACATTTCTTTCCAACTGTTAAATCCGCTCACGTGTACAGAAAGGAGAGTATCAAGGTCTCTTGAGACTCAGAAACAAACGTTAGCACTTATTGTCGTGGCTGTAGATTCGAGAAATCTCTTAGTACATGGAACAAGGACGTGTTTGTCTTTTCATTTGCAAAATGAACACGAGGTAAATTAAATTTCCATGGAGCGAGCAACTGCCGTACACAAAATTAAACCTTGAAAGTCATTTTCATTGGTTCCGGTATTGATGGCGTTGATTGCACACGTACAGACTATAGTTTGACTATTTTATGGTTGATTGTATATAATTTTTATATATTTCATTTGCATCGTACTGGATACTCAATCTAGTGCATTGTAGGTTTGATAAAGATTTTTGAATATTCTAATGATTTCCTGTGATCTAGTTGACCATTGAATCAAATTGATTTGGCCTCGTGGAAGTTTCGAAGGACCGTTATTCCCGTTTTTTTTTTTTTAATGTACTTGAATCGTAACCTTAAAGTTATTCGTGTTTAATCATGTGGCAGAATAAGCCTAGGGGCTTGTAGCAGATCTCTTGCGCAGTATCTGTACCTATACTGGTTTGTGTTGACTGTGGGAACAGAGCAGAGATCATTGTCCTTTCATACGGTCCTTCATTCCATACAGTAGGGTAACGATATATATGTTGCAATACAATATATTATCCAAAAGAACTGTACCTGTATAGAGCGAAAGACTAGATGTGTAAAACAGAATATATGTTTGATTAGAAATACAATTAGGCAATTTAAATAATCAAGAATGATATTCGAGTTCGAGATACGAATAACAAAAAATTATGCAGAATATTGCATTTATTATGAGAAGATAAAATTGCTAAAATAGTTTTACTTGGGAGATGATTATTATTTCATATGATAATGTAATTATTTTTAAGTGAAAATATTAGTTATTCTTTTACAATATTTATTGTTGGTTGCTGTGAAAATTATTTTTCGACATTTTTTACTTATAATAGCTTGTGCCTTATAGAAATCATTATTAATATTAGTGAATACGAGTTTCAGTCGTTTCACATGACTTTGACTCACGTCCCTATGGCGCGTCAAAGTCACGTGCTAAATGACAGGAGAAATCGACTGTCACTTTACATAGTTTCATCTTTTGCTTAAGTTCGAGAAAACTTTCGAAAAGTCACAACTCATCAAAGTGTGGATATCAACTTGACAATTTCGTAATATCTTCTTCTATGGCCAGCTTATACAATCACGTGAATTTTGATTCCACACAGCACGTTACGTTGCAGCAATATTGTAACAATATTACTTTTCAACATTGCTAATATTGCAAATATGCCGCAGCAACTTGGTGACTACTGTATATTAAGAAGAAATATATTCGAGATATATTTAACATATATTTTAGACATTTCTCAGGCAAACGTTCTGGCAAGTTTATTGCAATGTTAAACAGTCTACGGGTACGTTCTGATATTCTTTGCATTGTTGTATATATCGTTTTGTCCTTATTTATCTGCATTCAATTAAGTGAGACATAACCATGCTCACAGTACTGGTGTACAGTACATTTCGGAACGTAACCTTTATTTTTGCTCATTCTACCCACTCTGTGTTAACAGGCGTTCGATTTACCTCGTTTCGATTATCGTCGACTATCCCAGAACTAATTACGACGTAACTTCCGGGTATGACTGTATTATGATTGTGAATTATATATAGCTAAAAATTGCATTGTAATATATTTGATTAATACTATCGACAATTCATACAATATTATAATTTAATTTACCGGCAATATATAAGAAATGTTACGTATATTATATGAATGGTAGGTGTATGAAATAATTGAAAAATATTACAGTTGTGATATGAGATTTTCAAGCTTTGTGTCCTATTGTAGCAAGCTTGTATACTGTATGGGAATAAAGAGTAAACCATAAAACCGGTTACACCTAACGCGTATCCTCAAGCACCGAAGCAACGTCTTTGTAAAATCGTTCAGAAATTTCGTACGGTCAAAATTATTTAAAGTCATTTCGTAAATATGTACCCAGTGTGAAAACATTATTTATGAAAAATATTGTATTGGTATGTAAAACAATATAGTGGGGAATACTTACTGGTTCCTGCTGGAGAACTAGCCTTCTGGTGAACGGTGCAACACGGAATGACGCTATGGTTCTCCAAGCTACATTTATACCCAGTTAACTCTAACTCCTGTTACCGAGAGTGTGTTTGTAATACTTATATTGTACGATCGACGGTGTATGTCAACCTTCTTGCGTATATTTTTACATATATATTTTTACGAAAGTATATTATATATACTTGACCTTGACATTGGTCCTTTATCCTGAAATCTTGTAATTTATAGAAAATGTTGTTTTTTTCTTAGTTTTTATCAATCTCAACTGTTTAATCAATTAGACAGGTACTAATGATACATGAGCGTAGTGTTGATATTACTTGTAACTGGGTTAATGTATGATTTCTTAAATAAATTTCCATGTAAAGTTGATTTATGAAAAATGATGAATTATCTACCAAACTCTAAATTCATACTCAATGTATTATTGTATTTATAAATGAAATTATGCTTTAACATGAGGTTTATCAATGTCACTGTAATTTGATGCTTTGTACTTCCGCAATTTAATGTAACAATAAATTCCATATGTGTGTATTGCTGAAAATTACTTTTGAATCCTTTCAATAAATAATTTAGTTATTGATAACAGTAATTACTTTTTTAGTTGCTTCTAATTCTATTGTTGTCACATATAATAGTTCAGTTGATTTTAATACTACTTTATTGTTCAATGTATTCATTTCCGTTTGAATGAACAATAGGCATAATGGCAGATTGCACAATACCAACAGCTTTGTTCTAACTGAAAAAGAGTCAGGTCAAATTGTCAATGGGCATCTATGTGGTCAATTTTATCAGCAACAATTCCTTAAAAATATTCCATTCTTTGTTTTCTATCATACAACCACATGACTGTAATTTCAATTCACTATCATGGTCTGCGTCATCAATTTTCTGAGTTAATTTCTCTCTACGTAACCAATTATTATCAATGAATGATTATCGATGAGTTATGGGAAAGTACAAATGTATCCTATTGTTACTTCGCAGCATACTATTACTGACATTTACTATGCAATTTACTGTCATCATCATATAAGCATGACTAATCTGAAATTGCAAAAATCTCTGCATAAATATGTCAATTAAAAGTCAAATTAAAAGTAAGCATCAAAGTCCTCAGATTCTGCGTCGTAGAAAAATTCAGCTGTTTCTACTAACTGGTAAACTACTGTTATCAGAGACAGTAAAAATCATTGTCAATGAAGACTGACAAAATTCACTGATTACGTTGAATGCAAATAAAACTCAATCAATAATAAATCTAGTAATCTTCAGAAGACACAACGAAGGCACTGACAATAAAATCCTCAAAATGTCACACTATATTAATCAGCAGACAGATAATTGGAAATAAAGATACAATGCTGAGTTTTAATTTTATAAAACAACACATCTATTTACATCAAACATTGACGTAGCACATAACATAAACATAAACGTGTGCACGTATTACAATGGCAGCAGTATTCAATAAGTATTATAATTTCCTATTTTATAAAATATTTACTTACACGTAATTTATGCATATAATTTATCATGGCGCTAGAGAAATTTCCACGAATTGCCGTACACGTTTCTTTTTTCCCATCTTTTTGGTCTTATTCATCTTACAAAGTTTTATCCATGCGTCTGTGCAAGTCGTGTATAAGTCTGTACAGGCGCTGTATATAACGAATATAGATATTTGTGTACAGCGATTCGGTCTTAATATCGTCAGGCTTATGTGATGTAATAAATAATAATGCGGAATGATCGCAGTAATTTCTAACTATTAATTCATTTTGGTTCTCTGATCAGTTCTCAAAATTATACTCTCCTCGTGGCTATTTTTTTATGAACATTAAATCTACCATCCGATTATTTTTATTCAGAGCGCAGCTTCTGCCTCAGCTACTTTCTGTTTGCTGGACTTCTTTTGCTTCTTTCCGAAATCTTCACCGTCCTGAAGAGTTTCCGGTAACGTGCATCCTGTCGTTTCCGGTAAAAAGAAACACAGAGCTGCGCCGATCAATGGAAGAATTCCAAAAACTACAGGCGGTAGCCATCCTTGAATCAAGCCCTAATGAAATTTGAAAATATTAGTATCTTCAAGTGAGTTTGTTTTGTACATAAAAATTATTTATTGTAGAAATTTCCTTACCAGGGACACTACAAATGGTGCCATCATGGAACCTATTCTGGCACACATACTGCTTGTTCCAACTCCAATATTCCTTACAACAGTTGGGAATAATTCTCCAGAAAATAGATAAGCTGTGGTGAAGGATACGGACATTCCTACTATGCCAAAACAGGCTAATAGTAGCCTCAGCCAAGCAGTTTCTGAAAGGCACAATGGTTTAGTATGAACAATTTCAATGTTTCAATTATTTTGACTAATGCAGTAATTTGATGTATCCCTTGGTAAGTACCTTTTGAAACCATCACTAACAACAGACTAGCAATGCCTGCTGTGGTGTTGCTAGAGATTAATGTAATTTTTCTTCCTAGTGTACTCATGGCCCACCAAGAAACAAAATTACCAGGTATCTGAATAGCGCCGGAAACGGCAAAGTTTACAAAAATGTCTCCGCCTACTTGACCTATGTACTGGGTCATACCAAATAGACCCATTCCACATACAATCCAATTGAAGAATATTGCTAGAGATTTAACCCTCATGTTAGGCGTCCTAAACAGGTCCAAGAAAGACGCTTTGTGATCGGACGCCGTGCGCCTGGAGTTCTGAAAGAAATTCACAAGAATGACGTATCGTTATGAAAATTCTTGATTGTCAAGAATCAAGATCACCATTAAAAGTACGTCTACAATTCCACACGTAATATTACCTGATGAAGACAGTGCTTCCTAACCATGTCGGGAACGTCTTTGTTTTTAACTTTATTTACATTGGCAGCCTTTTGCAAAATCTCACAAGCCGCTCTTTGTTTTCCTACAGCTATCAGCCACCTGGGCGATTCCGGCACAACCCACCAGTACCCAAGAAGCAGTATGGACGGTATGGTAATGGCTAATTGAAGATGCTGCCAATGACGGAACCAGAAAGCAAGTCCTGACAATGACATATGACCTAAACTGTATGGAATCTGGTATAAAACCGTGATAGCCGCACGCCATTTGCTGCCAACAATTTCCATACCTATAAATTCAACGATTGCATATTAAAAATCAATTTAATGATAAACAATTGACTCAATATTCATTACGTATTAGAATCTCTTAAACTCACATATGACATAACTGGTGACCATTGTTCCACCCGTGGCCATAGCACTGAGTAACTTCAGTATCAAGAGAGCCGGAAACCATGGAACAATAGCACAGCCTATTCCAGAAACAATCTGTAGAACCACAGCTATCATCAATGGCATTTTTCTTCCATATCTGCAATTCAAACAAAAACAATCGTTATCCTCTTGGCACCATCCACCAAGTCAAGTACAAAATTAACAAAATATCTTACCTGTCAGCCAAGCTGCCAAAGAAAATATTTCCAAGTAAAATTCCAAACATCAGTATAGACTGCTGGATATTTGCATAGTGTGATCTGTGGCACACAAGACTCCACTGCGAACAATGAGAAAAAGGTATTATTTAATAACAATTCATCCATCCAAATTATAATTCAAATATATTTAAGTACGTTAATAATTATATTTATTTTTACCTGAGATATTATAGTTTCCGGAAATATACTTCTGTCAAATTCCCACTCCGTACACTCTGTCTGAGTACCATTGACGTTAACCAAACACTGATCTTTCGTTTCAGAACGCGAAGGTCCAGTGCAATTAAAAGTCTGCGATGGCGCCATAAACACAATTGCTAATTGATGCCAAGCTACGGGAAATTTGACCAATGAAATAGCAACGCAAACGATGAGCTGCCACCTGCCAAAATTTCCCATGGCCTCTTGGACAGCATCGACCCGTTCATGTTCACCAGCTTCGGCGTCCTTTTCGTTTGCGACATGTTTCCCATTTATCTCCTTCCCGTTTATCTCCTTCCCATTTATCTCCTTCCCATTCACGTCTCCTGTAATGAGTAACGACGACATGAATCTTCCGATGATTTTCATTCTAAATTTTCTTGTTGCATTCTTCTGCACGCTATAAAAAATCGACCGGTTTCTCACTAGGCACATAACACTAGGTTCCCATCTGACCAACGTGCATAGAGATACTACGGGCATTAGCAGTTAAAATTTGGTTGCACTTTTTTTTTGTGATTTCACTTTTCCTAGCAGAAGACTAATCTTACTGTGCAATATTACTAGCATTGTATGCTTTAGATGTATGCACATTTTCTGCTGTACTTATAATTTCAATGAATATTGATTCTCAACTAGTTGATATTTTGACACGTCTGTCTGCATAGAGAAATAGTCTATTATCATATATCAATATGCGGCGTTACACTGTTCGTTCACAACGTCAATGCTAATCTTAACTGTAACCCGTTTTTGCATTAAGGATTGTCATTGTCATACATAATTATTGAAGTTCGGTTAGGATTGATTTAGAATGAAATCTTTACTCGCAGTGAATGCGAGGTTATGCGTGTTAATTATTATCGAATATTTTCTATTTACTACCATTGCTATAAATCTTCGTTTTATTCAATTTTTCAGTCAATACGATACGTCTGTCTGTTTCCTGTTTTTCAATTTTTAATAATCTTCCATTCCAAGACGTACGATTATTAATCGTCCAGACTTCATTTTCATTAGACCAAGGCCTCTTATGCATACCTACTCAAAAGATGACAAGTCAATACACATAATGCACATAGTCCTTGATAGCTACCAGACCAGTCGTTATAAATTGCAGTGGCCATGTTTAAAAGGTCTTTTCTCAAGTTTATTGGCATGTACCGAGGATGAATCGAGCCGCCAATGTGAATTGATATACGTGACCTCTTATCGAGTTAATCGACCAATCAGTCCGGGAAAAAGTCATAGCGATATTAGACGAAGGTTAATCCAATCTAGCAATTAAAACGCGCTAGTTAGATTATTGGATTTCCCCATTTAATCGTATAATGGGAGACGAGTGTTTTTATGAAAAATAAATATATCTTCTTAGAAATGTTTTGCATCACTTTGCTTCTCGAAACATTGCGATAGGTATCTGTCGATTAGAAATTTTTGCGTATAACCATTAAGACGTAAATGTATCCGCTTGACTCATAGTCAACCGACAAAACGTATGAATGAATAACTTGAGACTTTTATACATAACAATTATCTTTAATATCGATAATCAATTTTTGTATAATTCAAAAAATCTGATAATATCCAACACCGTGTAATCGTAAAAATGTGTATTTATATTCAGCCTCGATTAAAATCTTTAAGATCCTATCGATAGTCACGATAAAATTAGTACGATTATCTTTTGCAGTATACGAGGGATGAAAATATCATTTATTCGCTTTGTGATTTCAAGTACATATATTAACGTCAGGATCAATTTTATATCCGAGGTAGGTGATCGAGATAAAAGTCATAATTTAAATTCTTGTTTATGTGCCGTCTAGAAGATCTTTCGCTCTACAAATGAAACCACAAGTGTAACTAGAGCCGAGTAGCGTTGTTGAGGCAAGAATAGAAAACATTACGCCGGCGCCGATTAAAAGAAGCAAAGAAAACAGACGACTGCGCGATGTTATTGTGTTTTCAAGTTTTATATATGACCGCTCGAAAATTGTCGCAAAAACAAGAATATGTTTGAATATGAGTTTAAAAAATGTATCAAGGCTCGAACACAGTAGAAGTAGACAAAAAATATTTAATATATCATTAACGGACGTAAGGAACGAAAAAATTGTCAGATCCTTGACTAAATTCAAGGAAATCGAAAGAATCGTCTAGGTCAATTAATTTACCTAGATATACGTGCAAACAGGTATGACAGAGACTCGCATAGGCAAGCTACATAAAAACAATGAAAAGTAACATAATACCCAGACGAATAATACGGACGTTTCTCTTGTCAATCACTGTAAAGAACCAATAAGATGTCGTTAAGAACCAATTTTGTCCACACAAATCAAATGCCCACCGAATTCTCAATAGGAAACAAAGTACGTTGCTAGACAATCCATAAAGTTAAATCAATCTTTCATTCCATCTCCAATCTACGCAAGAATTCCTAAATTAATGTGACGCATCATCTTAGCATTCATATATTTGCTTGATATTCGTTAATTGGATTGCGAAAGAGTCGTAAGACGCGATTCAATTGCTTTGTGTTCAATTAATCTGTTTACTATCGTAATCTTACTCTTGGATAGCTACACTCGATTCCCCACCAGTACAAGAGGAGTGTCCCTGACGTCAGAGGCCTTCGAGCATTCCCTTGCGCAACAAGTGGGTGTGCGTGAAAGCGAACGTTTCTATTGGACTAATCTGCAAAACGTCACAGGGGCGTAGCGACGCGTCGCAAAAAGACTGGTGCCACTTTTTGATAGCGTGCGAATTCTCGCGAATTAAAATTCAAGACGGGCATTTTAACTGTGTTTGATAATTCCATCTCTCTCTTTGCCTATCTTTGAACTTTGTACGCACAGTTTACTTTGTGAACTTTAAACTTACGATAAACGTATATGTATATTGTATATCGAAGTGGAAAGTGCACTGTTGACGTTACTCAACGTTTTTCGGTAGTTCAAAACATAAGCCTCTAAAGTCACTGTTCATAGTCCATGCTTGAGTCAAAGCCCAGACCATAGACCCAGCATCTTAATACATGGTAGAGCACGACTTAAGATCATGCTTAAGACAAAGGCCTGACTACGAATACAGACTTAGAACTGCAATTTAGTTAAAACGACGTAAACGTATGAAACGTACGTATATGAATGCAGTGACGTAACGATTAGATTTTTAACTAGAACAGTATTCTCTGCTAGAATCTCAAGATAATTCCAGTTATGTTAATCTATACATATAAAAATTGCGTTACCGAAGTAAACTTTCGGATGATAAAACGTTGCTTAGAAATTGCATCAGAAAAATATGTCACAGGCGTGACGCTACTAATTAATAGTATAACTCTGGTATATCGTAATTGAAAAAAATATATTTTCACTCAAAGCTAATCCATACAAGATTTTCTTGATCAGTCAATGTCAACATGACAAATGTCTTAATACAAAAATTTATCCAGTATCCACGACTACTACAGTACCAGATTATCATCCCTTGTAAACTACAGTATAGCCTATGTGTCACTGCGTTTGATAAATATTGATATAATATTCATAGACTGTACCTAGGGGGACTTTTATGCGTTCACTGCTCTACCTTGATCGACCTCGTAAAAAGCGCATTGAGAAACTTTCGTAAAACCTTCGAGAAATCAACCTTCAACGTCAATGGTGCTGATTGCAATTCCTTTTGAAGAAACACAAAAGGTCAACACAGAGTCGATCTGTAAATAGCGCACGCGTTTCGCAGTACATTCCGTGAACGTCTCTGACGTTCGCCTTGCGCTGTAATATTCGGTCTGGGATGATTCATGACTTTCGACGAGATTCGATATTTGCGAATGAACAAACGAACGAGAGAACGACTGTTCGAAACAATGGCGTATGGGGAACAATGATTGAGAAATATATATATGATAACGTACCATATCCGTTGATTTGCGTTTCCTTCATATCACTGTTCCTGTGATTCAGGTATTTTCGTTTCTTATGCGGTATCTGTTTTCGTGTACGAGGAACAAGGCTTCTCAGTCAAGTCATACAAATGCACTTTCTGCAACACAGCAAACGTTTCTTCATGTGAGAATGGCAAAGAAGGTCGCGATGTATGAATGCACCAATGAAGGAAGAGAATAATAATTGCATCTCTGGATGAGTAACATGAACCATATGTGAAGAGTTGGCTTGAAAAATGAATATATATTGAAGGCAATTGCGAATTTATTTTCGCGATAGGATGCAATTGTTTTATCATCTTTGCCAGTGAATAAAATAGTATATTATGTTACAAGGTATGGAACAAGACGATTTCAGACTAGAGTGAAGTTGACTGCAGGAACCGTAGGCGAGGGCTGACGTAGCCCGAAATCTGAAACGGCCGTATTTTATCCCGTGTCGCAGACTATATTTTTCATATTACCTGCATTGAAACTGGGAGTTTTAATGTCTGGAGCCAGTCGAAAGGAGACAAATTTAAAACGATCGCGTAGCAAAAAATAAACGAATGGGATTCCGACAGGGATGAAATGACGTCAGCAACTAATTTAGCGGGTAGAAATTGGATGTTTTCTGCCCGCTAAATCGCATCGATCTGAAATTGGCTCGTTTCGACTGGCTGAACAAGCATTGAAACTCGCTGCTTCGATGCAGGTAATATGAAAAAGTAATTTTGATATGAATTATCTGACGGCAATTCTTTTATCGGTTCTTGTAACACGTGTTTTTCACCTTATTACTGATAAATTCTTCTCTCGTTATTATTTGCACGGAATTTTTATCATGACTAACCTGTATCGCCTACAACGTCTGCGTAAGCTGCGAGATATATTCGAGTGATTTTGCACTTTATACCAATTCGCGATCTGATAGAGACGACATTAATAGGTGTTAAGAGACTGTATATTATAAGGGGCGATAGAAAAGCTCTTCTTGACAAGATGAGTAATCTTGATTATCGAAACAAAGAATAAAATGCCATAGATTAAGAATTCGATCTAAATATTTTATCGCATTGCTATTTAACAGCCAATTGATTACATTACGACGCACATGTGTGTCGTATCTCGCAGGCGCCATCTCCCGTCACTTGCACGTGTACGATAAAGATCAATTCGCCAATATCATTTTAATCCAGATTAAACGTGTTGCTTATACCCGGATAAGATAACGACTCTTGATATCCTTATCTATCGTGGGCGCATCCTGCATAATTGTCAAGTTTATAAAATCTGCAAAAATGATACATTTCAAATTTCCCGCCGTTACATTTACCATCGAGAAAAATACGAATCGACTGTTACTGGAAAATAATTTGTTGTAAATCAATCGTTTTTCTTTGTTTCCCTCATCCACATTTTTTTTAAGCACCGATCGTACCGACACACGTTGTCTAGCGAATAAACGTGTTAGTATAGATATGGTTGGTTCATCAACGTGCGCCAATTTCCCATCAGGTTTATTTAACTTATCTGTTAGAAATTGATTCACGTGCAGTTCAAGGTCGTGATTCATATGTGCGAAATTGGACCATTAATCGTAGCATCAGTTAATGTGGCAAACGTGCTTGGAGTTGAAGATGGCACGTGATGACGAAAGTTATAAAAGAAATCTCAACTCGTTCAGTCTCTAGCAGGACCAGTTGAACCGGTTGAAAGTCTATTTTTAATAAGCGCACAAAGAAATTCCAGTATACAAGGATAAAGAAGCATAGAACGACTTGGGTAGACGGACATGCTTCTTTGTAGAAACAATTAACAATAATTCAATACTAATACGTAAATGGAACCAACAGATGCCACTAGAGTTGCTTCCTAATAGATACGAAGACTTTTCGACCAATTTATAATTTCAGACCGATTTGTATAAAATGCACAGATCCAACGATTAAAATAAAGTATATATATCTGCAAAAAAATGTTTTTTCACTATAGTGATAATTATAATTTTTTTTCATATTTTAAAAAATTTTTATTTTTCATCAATACACTTTCTTTCTTAAGATCAATCTTACCACATGTTATTGACCTAGTGAACGATCGTTGTAAACATAGAAAATCATAAATGCCAATGAGTTGCATCGACACACGTGTACCTGCCTGCTTATTACCACGTAATTACCGTTATCACACACGCGGCTTATTACTTCTAAGTACAGCCAGACAATTACTTCTTGGCGTCTACAAGCAATTGCAAGAGGCAGTTCAGTCCAATTTTTCCAGACATTGAAACATTAACGTTCTCTTTGGGTCTCCTCGTCTTTCTTATTTCACGATTCACTCTAATTTGCTGCCATTAGCTACTAACCTATATGGAATGGATTTTTAGTACTGATATCCAAATGTTGACTGTTATTTCACGTCTACCCGAGAAAGTCATTAGTTTATTTATTAGGTTTCTATCTAATGGAATTTTTGAAGGTAAAGTTTTCTAGGTTCGTTATAACAAAATTATTTTACGCGGTAGCCGTACGAGACTGTTTATAAGAGTGGCGCGAAAACAATGACAGTTCAAATTATTTTAACGTAATTAGTATTATTTATCGATTTATATATATTTTTGTATTATGCAACAACTACATTTAATGTATTGCATAACGAATAATTTTTTTACTTCAAAAAATCATTGCTTCCCGACATGTGTAACTCATTGGCGCTTAATTAGCTGGTCGAGAAAATTTTACACTATGTTTTCAACATGTCTTGCAACGGCCTTGAATCGTAATCGATACGCGTTGCTCAGTCTCGCCTATCGGTCGTTTCATATTCCCCATACGTCTCAAGCGCCAAACCAGCAATCGCTCTTGTCATAGTTATCTAAATCGTTGCTGCAGTTAAATTTCCAAGAATTTCCAGTCCTTACTTGATTCTTTATTTGTTGACGTCATCGTTGCATACACAACATCAATTACACTAGTATAGTTAAACTTTCAGCAAGAAGTCGTTTAATTGCGCGATTATGTTTTTACAGCTGTCAAAACTTTTATGGAAATTAACTGTGCGTCTTTTTATTGGTCGCGGTCGACATCTACATTGGGAAATAATTTATGATATGATGAATTTATGATAATGATGAATTACACAATGATTCTAGGAGTGTTTATTAACGAATCTTTTTACTTCGTCGATACTTTAAATGAATTATGATTTTGTCATCGTACTTATTGCTATGGTTTACAGCCTTGAACCTTACTTGAAAATCGTGCATTGAAAGAGGCAAATAGTACAATCATTTTTACTGATAGATACTGACGACATGGTAAATCATCGAGTTACATATAAGCTCATAGAACAGATTTGATAGCCTGTGCTGCCAGTGTATATACATATACATGCGTGATACATGTTAGTTGTTTATGAACGCGTGGGCGATGACTCCACGTGCTAGAGCATTTCCTTGAAATTCACACTAGTCGCTTTGCTACGTCATTTCTTTATTCTTAGTTTCATTCGTGACTATACTTTATTACGGTAGTGGAATGCCAATTCTTTTTAGTTGGAAACTGTAAAATATATTTTCGACTTCTACGCCTTATGTGATGTACGCGTGCATATTTGCATGTGCTGCATGAAGATGACTGTTTGTACATTTGGTGTGCCTCACGTGAAGATTTAAAATAAATTTTAACAAAAATTCCTCAGGTGCTAATTAAACGCGCGAGTTTTGATTATAAGAAAATGATTAATGGAACATCTTTTTATATTAGTGACAGATCATTAAGTCTGTTAATTTGACTTTTGGTGGATGCATTTGATTTCCCGCACGACCCACGAATACATCGGGCACTAAATGTGTGGCCGCCTTTTTTTCGCTCATAATTGACATAGAGCGTTTTTTTTTTTCAAATTGAAATTTTTTCGATTCCCCGTTAAACGAATCTCGGGTCAATGAGATTTACTGATTTCGAGGTTCAGATATAAATGTTGGGAAAATTTTTTTTTCAAAATCAATATATTCGTTTCTAAGTGCGGAAACGGGAATTATCGGTTATGTTGCTTCGGACAGATTTTTAATGAATAAAATACATGTTTTTACCTTTTTTTGACAAAAAATACTTAAATTAATAATAAAATCAAATTACAACTTCATTCTTTCGCACATACGGTGCATAGCATTATTTTAGTACCTTTTCGTCTTATCTATTAAGAAATTAGTATTAAACTTTTAAAATTTAATATGTTCAAATGCACTTACTGTGTTAATGTTTCATCACAACACAATTATCAAATATTTGTTTTCAAAGAATTTTCTGGTATACCGACTAGGAAACATGGGGCACTCCGTGCGCAAGGGTCTTTACGAAATACGTTTATAGCACCAATGCCACTGAATAACTGAGACTGCCAGCTGTTTCTCCCTATTTTAAAGGGTTCAATGAAAATTATGGTGTAAGTGAGAGTTGATTTTAGGGTTTTTCTATACCTGATCCTCATTTTGCCCGAATTTTTGGTAGGACACTCCATGCCCGGTGTAGCCATCAAGGGTTAGTAATATCTTAATTATGCAAACGCTTATGCAAATATAGATATACATTAAGATTTCAAATCGAAATGTACATTCCCATTGCAAAGTGTATACAGCTGCTCGTGATCATGCAGGTATCTTAACGTGTATTAGTTTGGCAAGTGAAGCCCGGAAAAGTGAAGGAAATCAACCAGCCAAAAATACTGTCGTATGAAAATGAAATTCGTGTCTTACCTAAAGTTTTGAAGTATCTTACGAGCCAACGAACTAGCCCACTTCTCTTTCGTAACTTCCGTCTTCACTAGTGCGAGTACGATTTGGCGAATTGGAATATGTCGAAGCACTTCTGGGATTTGAAATTGATCTTTTCGATACGATATAGCGGGATAAAATAAGAAATTAATCTTACGAGTTTATCTGTCTGTCAATCCAATCCTTTATAATACCGATAGTCAAAATTCGTGAGATTTTTTATCTCGTTTGATATATAGACTTGATTATCCCAGGGTTTGAAAACCCCAATGATTGTCAGAATCGTATCTTGATCCGTGTATTATTTTAATCGACGGGTTCGCAGGAAATCAAAATTCAAAGTGCATTCTTATAGCTCTTTTTTTTTAAATGTAAAATCCAAAATTTCATTAAGTCAATATTCAATTTCTATATTCAAGCTTTTATGAAAATTTGGTCTGATTTATTTAATCCTTTTTTTTTTTCTATGATTCTTTCACTACTTCTCTTTAAGCTTTCTCTTTTTATACGTCCCGCTTTTTGATTTCCTTAAGCAATTCTTGAGACACGACTCGTGAGACGTTCTGCTCGCGTTTGCTGGCGCGAGCGTAGCTCGTTTGAAACTGGCGTCGCTGGCCGTTTAGCACGTCAACATAAACCTCGTATTGTGGTGCGTTCTCCACGGCATCAGGTCACGCGTTTAAGTGGAGACTGGTGGTGGTGGAAAAGTTAGTGTAGGAGGATGCTATAGGAAAAAGACCTTACGCAACGATGATGGTGACCAGTCGATATCGTACGGCTGATAACATATCAAAGGATAAACATTGAATTATAATATATGCGACTTTTATGGATTTTATATGACACCAAGAATTCTAATCTATCACTTCATATATTCGTCAAATGGATCGGTTTTACTTAACTGATTACAGATAAGTGATTTGTTACTATAAATTTTAAAGAATTTTATACTAATCCCAGACATTCCATAATATCTTACAAAATAGACGTGTCCACTTCAATAAAGATAAATGGCCATGAGTAACCACGAATGTATTCCAGATTGGCCTGCAGGTAGCTTGATTTCTCATTAAAGACTATATAAACGATACTTCAGTGTTGTCCAATAATGAGATAAATATTCATAGACGTCAAATAAAATCGTCAGTCTTCATTAACCTAAAATTATGACATTCGTCGTATTAAGCATAGAATCAATATGGCATAAGTCAGTTCTTATC
This sequence comes from Syrista parreyssii, assembly GCA_030142615.1. Classification (NCBI taxonomy): domain Eukaryota; kingdom Metazoa; phylum Arthropoda; class Insecta; order Hymenoptera; family Cephidae; genus Syrista; species Syrista parreyssii. The sequence continues at coordinate 2,058,715 of JARQTG010000259.1, forward strand.
GTTATATGCATGCAGTGGTATTTTCAAAGATTTTGCTGTGGCTGTTGACGCATCTTTCAATGATACCAGAAGAAGAAAGAATTTTACCGATTTATCCTGCACTTAGGTTCATATCGAAAATATATTTGCAAGCGAGTAATTCGAGCTTATGTCAAATCTAATTATATCAATCCTACAACGGTATACCAAATCAGTATATAACGAGTATATTAATAAGTGTATACACTATGATTATTTTTATCAGTGCAATTCTTGTACTCCTTTCTAATTCCTACATTAGGTAACCGTTAGGGTCTATGTCACTCTAGACAAAATTGAACAGTGTCCTACCTATTCATAACCCGTTGATATACATTTAATCCAAATTTGTTTGCGAAATATTTTTTCTTGACAAAAGCATTCAATTAAGGTGTCTCAGACACCCCACGTGTCTATTTCCAAGTTAAGTGACTCAAAAACTCGATATATGATGAAATGAAAATTGTTATCATTACTCTACAATCTCTGGCACTTCCCAGAATCATAATCAGCATCCTTTTCGTTTATATACGCCTTGTATCAATGCTTATTTAAACACAATTCTCTTATTTTTGACATCCATGACACAAAATCACGTTCATTTATTACGCCTTGGAGCTTTCAGATTAGGTCAGTTGTGATTGAATCGTAAATATGTAGATAAGAATGTCGTTCTTGAATTAGACACTTCTTGCGTAATCTCAGTTTATTTGCAATAATACAAAACAAATATGCTAACTATAGAAAAAAGAAAAGTAGAAGCACACACAGAATTATCCCTCAAGTCACGTGGTCACGAGTTACAAATTTGCGATTGCGCAAAGAATAACATTTATAAAAGTGCCATTATCAAAACCTACCTGTCAAAAGTTTCCCTATATCATTCAAACCTGAACATTTAATAGTTTGTTTGTAAATTTTACTGCGGTCGTATATAGTCATGCGTTGCACATGGTTTAACAAAAAATGACAAAAGTACATACATACATTTATATTGAATACAAAGCGAGTTTTCATACGAGCGATTCATTCCTTTAAGTGGCTTAATTGTCGTCGGAAACATTCATCAATGGGAAACGCACTTGGTTTCATTACAAGTCAAAACTTTCTGATTCTTCCTCCGTTTATATTAATATAATGATGTAGCATATATCCACATATGCAAATACGCATATGTATATTAAGTAAATTTACGTACCTGCAGTTGTTGTTCTCGTTTGAAGTCTTAGAAGAAAATTGCGCGTATTAAATCCCACGCATTGCTGCTGTGTATGAATGCCTTAAAGAATTTGTTCTTTCGGATGTTTCCAGAAGGCTTAGTCATATATCATTTAATACGGTATTCTTCTCCGCAATAACGATCCTTCGATCTTCTGACAGTCACTTGACAATAAGTCACAGTGTCAGTGACGATAATTTCGCACAGGGAATCGTTGCCCCCTTTATTGGTTAATTGCGAACAAAGACTTAACGAGTTTTAAAGTTTTGGAATCCTGCCGTTAAAGAGGATATGATTTAACGTAGTAATTCCTAGATTGCAAAATTAAACTGAAACTCTTTGACCTCTCTTAAAGTATTTATGATGAGCTGTCGTTCAGCCACTTCGTGCAAGTTCATTGAGGCCGTAATGAAGTTGTTTAAGGGAGATAGAAGAAGGAAGCATGCAGAGTGAAGTGCATTGCAAAAAAAAAAAAAAAATTGTTCAGGAAATATAACCATGTCTTATACGATATACGTGACCTTTGACACTATGGAGATATGTATATAACGAGGTGATATATCATTTACCTAAATAATTATGAGAATAAATATATAAGCTATGGTTAGGTTGGGTGATCATTTATTTTAAAGGGGTCACCTTTGCATGGGTTAGAAGGTAAATGAGTCCCCTGAATATAACAGTGATGTCGTGGCCGTATTCTACATATAGTCAGTCCACAAGTTCGATGTTTTTTTTTTTTTTGACAAATTGGAAACGAAGTTTCTAGCATCTAAGACTCACGCATAAACGATTTGTTTCAAAATATGCATATGTATGGTTTTTGCACTAGTTACTATTTGATTTATTTAGTTTAGCATATATTTAAGTTATTTTATAGAAAACCACGTGTCATTTGTTGTGGATTGCATTACTTGCGACATGTCAAAAAAGACATTGAACGCGTGGACCGACCATGTATGATACACAGGCGATATTATAATTGACCTGCTTATACAATATTTCGATTATAGCTCAATTTTATTGTTTTTTACCATTTCCCCATTAAATAAAATTTCCATAATATTACTGAAAGTAAGAACAATTTTGGTCACTTATTGATAACCCTGTTGACCTTTAAATGTGATTAACATTTATATGCCGTTCACGTACTGTGTGAATACTACATATATTACATATATGAACGTTTAGGAACACGTTCCAGATTCGTCGATATTAAATCTCGCCTCGTACCATTTCTTATCAGAATTTTATTTAAGGAATGGAATATTTTTTATCTTACAAGATTACGTATATCGTGCAACAGCAATTATAGATGCCATCGAGTTATCATTTATAATTGGATGCAAAGATATGGGGAGAGGATCGAGCGTGACAATAAAATAAGAAAAAAGAAAAAATCTATAGAGAGAATGAACCGACGGGAATTAATGAATATAATAATAATAATATGTAAGTGACTATCTAGAATGAAGAGTGCGATAGTAGGTGGACCGAATGAGATGAAAAAGAAGAAATAAGACAATTAGCTAAAGGGGATGGACCAATAAGAATTCCCAAATATAATTATAATCTTAAGCATTATCTAACGTATGAGCTTGTCTGTGAGATAAATAAACGAATCGTGTAATGTATATATGAGTTGGGGAAATTAACAAGTATATTTAGTGACCCATGACTTGGTTCGTCTGGGGCAATTGTGATAGGACAGAGTCGATGATTTTATAATATACATATGTATATGAGCGTATACGTATGAGTTTTTGATAGGAGCTGTACAGTGCATGTACGTATTTAACTTTTGTTAGAAAAATTTTGAATAATGGCATCGGTTTGACTGTTTAAAAGTCAGAGCGGGATATTCCATGATGACTGATGATTCTACTCATAGGAATAATTTTATAAGCGTTATGTTATATGTGATCTAAATGTAACGTGTATGAGTATTATGCATAATTATGTCATAAATACAAAAATTATTATTTCTTTTTGATCTTCTTATCAGACTTAATACATTTGTAAGATAACACATGGAGGGAGTACATGATCGTAATTAGGGTTTTCGTTATCCTCAAACTATACGAGATAACCTCTCATGTTTGATCGAGATTTGTCTTAACTTTGTGTGATTGAAATTTCATGTGTATAAATACAGGATAAGTCAGCAATCACAGTTTAATAATATACATGCTGATAAATTTTTTTTAATATTTGAAAACTGGAATTTAAGGCACATGTGATTAGACTGTTAAGATTATAGGGTTGTTGGTGTTTTAAAAATTGGTTTCTTGGTTGATAACCGTTTAGAATTGTTATCATGGGCTATTTATGTAGCCCAGTGGAACAGGGAGTAAAGTACATGGAATGTATAGTATTACTAGTCATGTGTATAATGTATGTATATGGAATGTATATAGAATCTGTAGTTTATAATGGCGTTTTCCATTGGTAGAATTTTTTTGGATTGAGTGCAACGTGTATCTACGTACGAGTGCAAGTCTACACCACGTCATATTTGATGACTGTAGAAAAGTTTGTCATTATAAAAACATACCACGCTACAGCTTATGTTTGGTGTAAAAAAATACTGCCACTTGAAAATGCTGTTATTGTATAGATATCTTCTTCTTAGAGAGAAGAGATATATAGAACACGTATTTTACTTGTAAACTTGACTATGTTGGAAACAGCTGTTGAAATTTAATTTTCAATTGCTTATCGACAGTAGGTAAATGTATTTACGTCGTAAATATAGCTTTGATGCTTTTACCTTGGCAAGTAACGACATCTGCCACTTATAATACGAACTATAGAAATTATGCAACACTGATAACGTGAATTTATCTTATGGGTATAGCAGATCATAAAATTATCTATATTTTTGACTGACTGTAAGGCTCCATTTCACCATCATGGTTCATCGGTTAAACTCAGTTTAACTGTGCAATTAGCCTAAATAGACTAGACATGCCTGTGTATTTTGTGCCTCGCAATTTGGATATGTACAATATGTATTTATATACAGCATTTCAATAGAAGATAGCCTCAATATCCAGCCTCGCGTGACACAAAATCTCATAAGATGTCCAATCTATTTTACCTGCTCAGTCAACGTTCATAGGGGAAAGGTATCTCATTGTCAGACGGCATAGCAAATAACACGGCAGCATGTAAGCCGTCTCAAACACTTTTCCCATACTTGTGCACAATGACGATAAAGTAGATACATTTTTGAAAAGTCCCATTTAATAAAGGATTTCAAAATAAAAAAATTCCTAATAGACCAACAATACTATACATTCTAAGTATCTCACGAATGTAAAAAAAAAACGTATAATTATCTAAATCCTCATTAATAGAGTCTATTTTCAAAACAATCATCCAAAAAAATGATGACATAAATCGATGACACGTACATTCCAATGGATCAAGATCATTCAAAGTCCATTGTAAATGATTTCATGAAAAAAAAAAAAAAATAGCTAATGAAAATTCTCTTATCATTCAAAGCATTCGCAACAATCAAAATTATATCTTCTATCTGAAAGACGTCACAAGATGGCAAACACAATGATTTGGCATACCAATATGTTATGAATTGTTGATCTTGTTACCCGGATGATGATGACGTCGGCATTCATGATAACGTAATATTTTTATTGCTTTTATTATTTATACCAATAATATCCTAACGATGATTCATACCAAATATTTCTAAGGCCAATAAGAAAGTTCAATTCGTAGCCATAAAAATTGAGAGTGAAACCTCATTATATATATATGTATACACACGCGTACATATACATGTCAATTAGGGCGTAGTTCTACTGGCCCACTTTTACTGTCCTCAATTTCACTCCCACGAGTGAAACACAAGCAGAAACTACCAGCATGGCTATATCTATCCACTTTCAATTTCATTTCGTTTTCACTTTCGTTTTCACTCTCCTCGCCCTGACCTGGCCCAACTAAGATTTCTATTAACTCACCTCAACGCCATCGGAGATCTCTCCAAGGAAGCTGAATGTCCTAGGTCAGGATCATTCCCACTTTCACTGTGTACTGTGAACTCTACCAGTCACTTTCATTTTCTATCGTTTACGATTTCTCGGCCGGTACATATTGTTATTACTATGTACACAGGTCCTATTGTATCATGAGAATTGAATGATCTCTACATGATGTGAAGGATCATTGAAAAGTCACTAATGGTGACTATGAATGTGCGTCTGGTATTTTTTGTGTTATTAGTATATATTGAATTTATATGTAATAAAAATCAGAATTTATCTTCTTGATAAAGATGGTAAGATAAATATTATATTTGTATGAAATTATGAATACGATTTATATTTTGATTATATTTCAATTTAAATCTGTAATGCATAATTTGTTTATGTTTATGTTAAAATATGTTTTATTTTCGTAAATTCTAATTTTCATTGTGGCTCCCGCATCCTAGTTGCGGAATTCGTTTTAACAAATTATAGCCTGACTGATTTATTGTTCTGAGATAAGTCTGACTGTACGTACGTTTCGCGTGCGTAAATTATGGGAAAGAGTGGGATGACGTTTGACGCACGTTGGTTGTGGAAATATTCAGTCGTACTACTATATTTTGAAAAATGAACAATTAACATTTTTTATCCATGGTTTCTGAAGAGATTTGCACTGTTATCAGTAGATTTTGCTTCTTTGTTAAAGTCATTGTTAAGTATTTTTAAATTCTTTTTATGTTACGCCAGTCCGTTAGGTGCAAACGTTACTGTTACACTGATATTTGATATGCGAAATTCTAATATGTGCGATAGGGATTACTTGATCACGGTACTGTGACTCATTACGGAAATAGCAGTAAATCTGTTAAAAAATTGGAACTTCATGGGAGGGTTAAACAAGCTAGATAAGAGAGTGTCTCCAGGTATATAATGGTATATAAGAGAGAATTCATTCTCAGATCAAAATAAAGTGAACTGAACAATTATCGTGAACTGTAATAATTGTTTAGGGTGATCACAAATGAGTGTGAGTGAAGTGTAAAATTTTGTCATAATGAAAGGTAATTTTTAGGACTGTGCCAATTATTGGGTTATTGGAAATATATCCTTTTTTTACTTATTAATCGTGTTTTCTGACGATACGTGTTTTTAGTTTTCAGTGTCTTTATCGTTGTGCTTTTGATTGGTACAACGATTGCTGCACCCACGTGGGATTCTATAAAAAAACAATTATCTAAATTGAAGGATCGTTATGAGAATGAAAGCGGTGAATTGGATAATTATGGTGATGAAGTTAAGGAAATCTTAAAAGATAAATATGACGATATTTCGCGAATCATCGAGGCTGCTAAGTTGGAACACAGTCTTCAGGCATCTGATTCCGAAGAAAATGATTCTTCCGAATGGAAAGATGTCATTAAGAAAGTAAAGAAACAGTTGAAGAAACTTTATACCGAGGAGAAATCTACTGAGGTTCAAGATAGTGAAGACTCTCAAGAGACGGACTCACAAGAATTAAAGGAAATTAAAAACTCTGTAGAGAATGATAGATCTGCAGAAGGAAAACCTACGTCTGGTTCGGTATTTGTAACCAGTCTGAATGGAAAAAATTCTGCAGTTGTATCTACCATTGGAGTTGTATCTAACGCACCGTCATCATTGCCCGCAGTTGCAACTAACGTCGGAACTGCAATTGACGCAGGTTCCTCATCCATTGGAGTTGGATTAAACGCTGAAACTGCAATTAACGCAGGATCCTCATCGAACGCAGTTGTGTCAAACGCCGGAAATGGAATTAACGCAGGTTCCTTATGGAACGTAGTTGCCCCAAACGCCGGAATTGCAATTAACGCAGGTTCTTCATCGAACGCAGTTGTATCAAACGCCGGAACTGCAATTGACGCAGGTTCTTCATCAAGTGCCGTAGCATCAAATGCCGGAATTGCAATTAACGCAGGTTCCTCATCGAACGCAGGTATATCAAACGCCGGAACTGCAATTGACGCAGGTTCTTCATCAAGTGCCGTAGCATCAAATGCCGGACCTGCAATTGACGCAGGTTCTTCATCAAGTGCCGTAGCATCAAATGCCGGAATTGCAATTAACGCAGGTTCTTCATCGAACGCAGTTGTGTCAAACGCCGGAACTGCAATTCACGCAGGTTCTTCATCAAGTGCCGTAGCATCAAATGTCGGAATTGCAATTAACGCAGGTTCTTCATCAAACGCAGTTGTATCAAACGCCGGAACTGCAATTCACGCAGGTTCTTCATCAAGTGCCGTAGCATCAAACGCCGGAACTGCAATTCACGCAGGTTCTTCATCAAGTGCCGTAGCATCAAATGCCGGAATTGCAATTAACGCAGGTTCTTCATCGAACGCAGGTATATCAAACGCCGGAACTGCAATTGACGCAGGTTCTTCATCGAACGCAGTTGTATCAAACGCCGGAACTGCAATTAACGCAGGTTCTTCATCAAGTGCCGTAGCATCAAATGCCGGAATTGCAATTAACGCAGGTTCTTCATTAAGTGCCGTAGCATCAAACACCGGAACTGCAATTGACGCAGGTTCTTCATCGATCGGTGTTGGATTAAATTCCGGAACTGCAATTAACGCAGGCTCCTCATCGAGTGCCGCTGCATCCAATGCCGGAATTGCAATTAACGCAGGTTCCTCATCGAACGCAATCGTATCAAATGTCGGAATTGCAATTAACGCAGGTTCCGCATCGAGTGCAGTTGGAATAAACGCCGGAACTGCAATTCATACAGGTCCCTCGTCGAGCGCAGTTGCACCGAACACCAGACCTGGAATTAACGCAGGTTCCTCATCAACCACAATTGTAGGTAACGCCGGAATAACATCTAGCGCAGGTCCCACATCGAGTGTAGTTGCACCTAACGTCGGTACTGTATCTAACGTCGCAGATTCCACCACCAACATCATTGCACCTAATGCCGCAGCTTCCACGTCTAACGTCGCAGCTTCCGTTGATAATACAGTAGCAGACACAGTTTCAACTTCCAACATCAATGCGCCTGGCGTCGCAACATCTGGTGGCAACACCGTAACAGACGCACCATCTACTTCCAACGTCGTTGCACCTGACGCCGCAGCTTCCGTTCACAATATTGTAGCAGACACAGCATATACATTCAACGCCGCTGAACCTGATGTTGTAGCTTCCGCTGGCAACACAGTATTAGACGCAGCTTCTACCTCCAACGTGGTTACACCTGACGCCGCAGCTTCCACATCTAATGTCGCAACGTCTGACGTAGCAGCTGCCGCTGACAACATCGTAGCAGACGTTACTTCTACCTCCAACGTCGCTGCACCTGATGCTCCAGCGTCCGTTGACAACACCGTAGCAGACGTAGCATCTACCTCCAATGTCGTTGCACCTGTCGCCGCAGCAGCTGCTGGCAACACCGTTGCAGACGCAGCATCCATCTCCAATGTCGTTGCACCTGACGCCACAGCTTCCACATCTAATGCTGTAACATCTGACGTCGTAGCAGCTGCTAGCAACACCGTAGCAGACGCAGCTTCTACCTCCAATGTCGTTGCACCTGACGCCACAGTAGCTGCTGGCAACATCGTTGCAGACGCAGCATCCATCTCCAATGTCGTTGCACCTGACGCCGCAGCTTCCACATCTAATGCTGTAACATCTGACGTCGTAGCAGCTGCTGGCAACACCGTAGCAGACGCAGCTTCTACCTCCAATGTCGTTGCACCTGACGCCACAGTAGCTGCTGGCAACACCGTAGCAGACGCAGCATCCATCTCCAATGTCGTTGCACCTGACGCCGCAGCTTCCACATCTAATGCTGTAACATCTGACGT
>JARQTG010002590.1:0-15053 GCA_030142615.1 Syrista parreyssii
TAACGAGGAATATGCACCCGATTCAGAATTAGGCGGCTGTGTTCCTTCATTTCTTATTTTAACACTATAGTTGGTCCTGGAGTTTGGTGTGGCTTTTTGACAGTTTGCAAATAATGCATTCCTAGTCACATCACACGTGGTTTTCCATGAAAAAACATAAATGAAACTATGAATATTCACCTTTGTAATAAACACTTTATGCAATAATACGTTTGTCGTGCTAGAGACCTCATTGTTTGCGATTTGTAAAAACAGCACATCGAACTCATGGACCGACTATATACTGGTTCGTTACATTTAATGAACGAAATTTATTTGAGTCTATTTCCGAGTACCATTATGCAATTCGACAATCAATACTAATTGATAAAAGGAACTGCTCGTTCTACCCCTCTACATCACTTACTGCCAGACCACACTCTGTCCAAAAGTCGGCTTCAAAGTGTTTAATGTGAGTTTTTGTTTTCTTCTAGAATTCTCTTTATTGTTACGCATATACAGTTTTCGGTACCTACTTGTCTCAGTATTTTCCTATTTGATCTTGTTGATTTTATTTCTCTCCTTTATGTTATATTATTTAAATTGATTACAGGTGAAAAATGTGAAGACTTATTTAATCTATCTTTCTGTGATAAATAAAAAACATGAAACTGACTTGTCAACTAGAATGCTCTGCCTGATTTAATATGACACAGCTTGTCTTTTAGGGTTTATATTAAGACGATTCAAAGTTTTAAAGAAATGAGAATCGTGAGACTTTTTAGAGGTTCGTGGCACTGAGCAGAAGTCTTTATAGGAAATAACACTTGATTTCTCAAATACAATAATCTTGGCTTACTGTCCCATAAGTTACATATGTACTAGGAAATTACTTGTTCTATTGCACTCTTCAATAGCCTGCATCAGAAGTTCGTTTTTACCTTTCGGAAAAAAATACTGGAGGTCAAACAAACGATTACAACTGTTAAGGAGGATGTAAATAAATTGGACAAGTGTACCTCAGCGCATGATGATAGATTAAAGATCGTTGAAAATAAACTTGTCGCTGGTCCCTCGGGTGGATTATCACGCGCCGATGAGGCTCTTTTACTCCGAGTTGCCTGCAAGGATGTAGCGAATCAGTTGGTGATATCAGGCATCTCTGAATTTACTAATGAAGATCTAATAAATGAACTAATACCTGCACTAGCCAGCGTTTTGAAGATTCCACCGCTCGAAATTATTAAAGTAGAGCGAATGGGTGCTAAACGAAATGCACTTCATAAAACTTTAATCGCAGGTACACAAACGCACACTGCTGGCCGTAACATCATACTGCAACTCGCGTCAAAAGAAAAATGCGAAGAAGTCATCACAGTGAAAAAATCAAAGCCTGATCTCAGAGCGCCCTTCATTGACGCATCACTAGCTGATAACAAAGTGTATATCAATAAGCGTCAACCACTGCAACTCTATCAACTGCGCGATCGTATTTTAAAGAAATTCCCTCAAATCAAACCTAGGCTGGTGTGGATCGCCAATGCTGCTGTTTATGTGAGGAAAGATGTTAACTCAAAGCCTATCAAGGTACTTCCATCAACTGATTTGTCGCAATTATCCTTATGACTCTTTGGAACAATGAACTCTGCTTCTCCATCATCAACACGATCGGTTACTCCACTTATAAACGTCTGCAGCTTAAATGCACAGTCCTTGCCAGCGCATATCGTCGAATTCCATGAGTTCTTTAGACACGATTGCTACCATCTAATTGCAGTAACAGAAACTTGGTTAAATGATAACATTGTAGATCAGCAAGTGGGGCTCCTATCATATAATATCCTCAGAGTAGATCATAGAGGCAGACCTGGTGGTGGCGTGGCTCTTTATCTTCATAAGGAACTAAATGGACGAATCGTAGCATCATCATCCTCTCTTCAACAAGATGAAGTCCCTGAATTCCTAATAGCAGAAATATGGTGTTCAAATCGCCCAAAAATTCTCATCGGAGTAGTGTACAGGCCGCCGAAAGTCGGCTCCTTCAATATCTTTGAGGAAGGGTTTACAGCACTGCAGCCTCAATATAAGTTTGCGTGTGTTGTTGGTGATTTTAACGCTGACTTACTCTCTGTTACGTATGACTCGGTTCACCTTAAAGAATTCTTTGCATCACAAGGATTAAGTATTGTGCCATTACAACCAACACACCATACCGCAAACTCCCATACATGGCTAGACATCTGTGCGGTAAGTGATCTTGCCTATTTGGACACCTGGGGACAATCAGCACAACCCTTCCTCTCTGGGCATGACCTCATCTACATCACTATCAAGTAACACGTGCTTCGGAGTGAACCATGAACCATATGCTATCACCCATGGTATCAAGTTGACCCGAATGCTGCTACCGAGGTCTATTCGTCCTTTGATGTATCCTCGTTCTCCAACCAGCCATCAATTGACCAACAACTTAGCCTTCTGAATTCTTTAATGGACACTATGATGAATAAGGCTTCTCTTACGAGAAGCTGTAGTAAAGCGTCCACCTTCGCCATGGCTAACTAACGAGATTCAAGGCCTCATGAGACGGAGAGATGCGTGCTACCGAGCATTTAAGCGATCGCAAACGTCATACGTACACGCTTAATACATACAACTGCGTAAGGAAGTAAAATATAAATGGCTTACTGCGAAATCTACCTATCTCGAATCTAGATTCGAAGCGCCGGGTGACACGCGACTTTTCTGAAGAAAAATAGATAAGCTGGGACTTACAAAAAAATCTAAAAATCAGGTCCTTCCAACAGCACTTTCGTTAAACTCTCTTAATGGTTACTTCACTTCATTATCCGCATACGACGAACCATCTACTACTAATGCGGCTATCCCTGCTGTGACTATTGATGATGGTATTAGCTTATTTATATTCTCGAGCGTCAATGACAAATGTGTGAGTGACGCCTTAAAGAGAGTAACAACGAGCTCGCGGGGACCAGACGATATTCCAATTCAAGCTTACAAGACCTTTAAATCTCTGTTATTGCCTTTGTTTTTACTGCTCTTTAACACATCACTAGATAAAGGAGTCTTTCCATCCCTGTAGAACTTCACTTGTAACTGCAATACCTAAAGTGCGCCACTTAGAAACTCATTCTGATTGTCGCCCTATATCTTTACTTTGTTCGCTATCTAAAGTATTGTAACGTATTGTATTTAATCAAATCACACGTTTCCTTATGGCCAATAATTCTCTGGATCCGCGACAGACAGGATTTCGTGACAGTATGGGGACCCAGACTGCTGTGTTGCGACTTATTGACGATTCTCAAAAAGCGATCGATGATCGCATGGTCACTATGGCTGTTTTCTTAGATTTCTCATAAGCATTTGACATAGTCGACCACGAACTACTACTGCTCAAATTATAATCATTTTGCTTCTCAGAGATGGCCCTTGAATGGTGTCACTCGTACCTAAATGAAAGGAAACAAGCTGTGCATGATACTCGGGGTTGCGTATCCGACTGGCTCCCGCGTAACGCTGTGTCCCGCAGGGCAGTGTTCTTGGTCCCCTACTATTCTCGCTTTTTACCAACGATCTGCCATCTGTACTGTGCGATTGCAAGCATATTCTCTACGCCGACGACTTAGTCATCTACACGAAATGCGCTCCGAATAAACTGACGGCGGCGATACAATTAGTGAACCTAGATATAGAGAGAATCGTACAATAGTGCCAGGCAAACAGAATGCGATTAAATATAAGTAAGACCAAAGCAATGATCATTGGTTCGGCTAGATATGCCAGCGCTCTGGACAACGCATCGCTTCCTATACTCCGGATATATGGCGAACAGATCGAGTATGTCTCCACATTTCGCTATCTTGGCATCACCCTGGACAATACTTTGACTTGGACTAATCACGCAACTACTGTCTGTAAAAAATCGGCCGGAGTGCTATACCGAATTCAAATGAGCGGCATCGGTTTGAATCTTGCATTAAAACGTCACCTAGTCACTGCTTTAATCTTCCTGATTTTTGATTATGGAGCCACCGCTCTTACTAACCTGTCTGATGGACCAGAGAAGAAGCTGTTAGTTGGGCTAAATAACTGTGTTCGCTTCTTATTGCGTCTCCCAAAATCAGCTCATATCTCCAAACACAGGAGAAAGCTTGGCTGGCTTCAACCGAGAAATCGCCGGCACCTCATTATTGGCTATCTATTTTATAAAGCCTTCTGTTTGGGTATCTCAGGTCTTTTCGCTGACCAACTGCGTTTAAGACCCGATATTGCACGACGGCGAGATCCCTCGTGGACGAATACGCTATACCCTCCCAAAACCCGCACCACGACCTATCAGAAGTCGTTTCTTGTCACTGGAATTCACTTCTGGAATTCTCTCCCGTAAAATATCACTACGGCTTCAACCCTAGCAGATTATCGTACTCACTGTGTCAGGTATTTGCTTGCGGGGGAGGAAGAAATAGAGGGTTAGAATAGTTCGTAAGTCTGTAGTCTGTAATTATTATACTATACTTATAGCTAGTAGCTAATCACTCATGTCACTGCCTACGTAATCACTTATATAATTGTCTACGGTCCTTAGGGATCCTTAGATCCAGGATCGAATAAATTCCATTCATTCATTCTTCCATTCGTACAATTATAATTCTGTACAGTATTTGTTGTCGATCGGCGGGCGACACGGAGTGTACGTCTCTATCTTGCCCCGATTATAGCTTCTTGTAGAGAGACAGAGATAGCTGGAATAACCATACAGCGGACTGCGGTGCAACTAAGAGCAAAGATGATAATAGTTCAGACCACTGGATACGGGTTGAAAAACTGTGTAATATTATACTATACATATGTATTTTACCGTGGTACAGGCAGTATATAAATTGTATAAATGTATGAGAAATTCAACAAATAAAATACAATGAAATTGGAGAAAAGGATATGAGATTTTATAAAAAGTAATAGTTCAGGGAAAGGAGCCGCGAATGTTCACATCAAAAAGAAGAGTCCTAGGATAACCGACACTGCAACGCGTATGCCACATACGTTTGATACAATATATATATACCAATTCACACATATACCTCCATTTTCAGCTCGCATGAATATAACATACATTAAAAAACGCACTCACTAACAAGGTTACCTTACTGTACCCCCACAACCTGGGTCGAAAAAATTACGTTTCGTAGTTCACATCAAAGTATAAACCCTCAGAAAAAATGAGCTGCCCACTTGCATATTTAAGGGTAAATTTAATTTCTCAAAATCGGTGGTTTTTTCGTTTTTCGCTGATATCTTCGAAACCAAAATAGATACGGCAAAAGTTTAAATAGCAGAGTTATTCATTTTTCAGTGCTCTGCAATAATATGTAGTTGAAAATTATATAGAAATTTTTTATTTGTTTTATTTTCATAAAAAACGTGTCTTTTATACATTTTTTTTCATCTGATCATCGAAAAAGTTCTTATTTTACCTGAGAATTAAACAAGATTGATAAATTTGTCAAACGGAAGATGTTTACATACATATATAGGTTTAGTATATCCAGGTATGCTGTTCTACCCTTGGCTTAAAATACTCATAAATCATTTACTTCTAGTTTAGTTTTGTGCATTCATTTTAGTACAAGCGAATAAGTATCAGATGATTTTTTCCATTCTATATAAAACTTTATTTAATATACGTGTCTTCATTTTATTTACTAGAAGCCTTTAATTCATGTCTTATAGCTAATAAGATGTCTTGTATGTACTCGTGACAAGCAGGAGGAAAAATCAGGCCATGCACTTAACAGTTTCTTCACTTTCGTATTATGGAATGTATGACTCAAACCCAACGACTATTTTCAAAATAGAGCATTCGTATTTGCTTAATGAGATAAAAGCCTAATAACAACATACAGTCTAAGGATATTATTAATCTGCTCAAAGTATTGTCAAATTTTGAGCATAGACCCGCCAAGTAGTACTCGATAAGGAATTTCCCAACGTTTTATTAATTATCAAATGACCATTAAACGATAATTAAATATAAGAAGCAGTAGTAACACAAAAGTGTAGCGAAGACGTTATAGGAAATGTTGAAAACTTAATTAAAAAGATGAGCTAGTGCTAGATAATATAGTACGCAGACGTGTTGTGACTTATGTACTTAGCATTATAATATGATTTCAAAATTTTTTGTTAGTAGAGCAATAATATATTATATAAATATACGTATTTCTTTTCAAGGTGGGAAATTCAAAGCAATCCTGTACTTGGCAATTTTTTTTACATGAAAGTGTTTTTTGGGAGACTTATGAATTATAGTGATTTTAGACAATGAAAATCTGACACACACAGGCACATCCGGGCACCTGCGAAGAATTGCATTTCTCGACTCTTCAGACTATTTTAAGTACGATGACACTAAAATCTTAACAACAAAAATTTTTTCGAAAAAAGCTCTATGAGGAAGTAAAAATTAGTATTGAGAATCTACCTTCATCTTATTTTTCGCTGCGTCTACGGGATAAATTTGAAAAAATATCTCGGGATGCGCGTTTTCTAAATGTCGTTTTATTCCAGACGTATTACTATTCGTCATTTTTATTATTTTTGAACACGTATTGCAATGAGCCGTTTTCAAATTATTTTCATCTACAGTTATTGTAAACATCTCAGCTCGAAGTTGTTTCTGAGTATCTACGAAACCACGATTCCAAATTAAATTCTTATCGATAATTCTCTCAGTTTCTGTAGATATTATTTACTTCGATTAGGTGGAGTCTTTTCTTCGACATTACCGGTACAGTTAATTCCCTCCAGTCTCGAAGACGTCGTGAACTTGATTTATTGAACGCTTCATGATCGTAGTGTCGCAAGATTAAGTTCGAACTGACAAACATAAAACGAGATCGAGACAAGACATAAGCTTGACTGTCAAATTCAAAAATAAGAGTAAATCTTGGCTATGTTCATAATCTTGAAATCGAATGCCAGCTCGGCTATTAAGTTCGAGAAGTTAGGTACGGTATCGACATTTTCTTGTCTCGTGTCGCATCACTACAAGGAGACAACAATTGCCAGCCAACAACACGAGCGCGCAGGAAGTTGCATCGCGTCGAACAACGTACGCCTATTGCCAGGCCATCAAAAATGGTAAGCTTGCTACATTTGAAACGTCAAGTTCCAATTTTACCTTTACCCACTCGCACATCCAAAGATTTTGATCATGATGAGTAATGAAACGACTACCGAACAACGTAAAGAACGACGACACTTACAATTAGTATGATTCCGCGGTCAACTAAAAGGTAGAGTTACCAAATTGTCAAATTACTTAGAAAAATCAGGTTTATACCCCGACATAGCGACCCTGTATCAAAAACTATAGAAGATGCAAAAGGATTATGGTCAGCTACACCAGGTCCAAGAAGAATTAATTATTCTTGAGCCTGAAGTGGATCACGAGTCAATTGGAGAAATTCTTGAACTTTGATCATGCAGACCTCATGGTTTTAATGAGGAAATTAAAAAATCCAAGGTCAATATCCAACAAGTATACTCCGAATGGGAGAGGTGGATCATCAACTGTCTCTTACGGTTTAACAACGGATTATATCACAAAGATCCTTAAGATCGAATTGAAAAAATTCGACAGATGTCTCGAGAAATGGCGCGCGTATAGAGATTGGTTTATTTCCACCATTCACAACCGGGAAGGCTTATCAGATGCGAATCGCCTAAATTATGTTCAATCGACATTGATAGGCGAAGCAGGAAAGACAACTGAAGCATTCGAGTCGACCGATGACAATTACGTAGATGCATCGAAGTTCCTTGAGCAAACATATGATATCGAAAGAGTCCTGATTCTCCGACACCTCACAGTACACCTGGAAACACCAACCATGAAGAAGAACTCGGCGGATGAGATAAGACGATTATTGAATCGTGTGCAGACTCATATTCTAGCCACGAGGGCTCTTGGAGGGAAGGTGGAACAATGGAATGCGCCTCTCGTGCATCTTATTTACACCAGACTCGACAAGGATACGGCCCGAGAATGGATTAGGAAATTAGAGGGCACAAAAATGCCAAAATATGAGACTCTCATTGCGTCTTTGCGAGAAGAAGCTATTCGAATCGCTCCCATGACAGTCACAGTTGTGGCACCACAAGTAATTAGTAACAATTCAATCAAACAGAAGATTGGAGGAGGAAAATTTACCGCTCAACGTGTACAGATGCGTCTCACAACACAGAGACAATTTGTCCTGTTTGTAAGAATGGCCATACATTACTGAAATGCGAGACGTTCATAGCACTGTCGACCCTTGATCAGATTCGAACAGCAAAAAAGGCATCACTGTGCCTAAACTGCTTACAAGGACACCTTAAAACCCGTCACTGTAAGTCAGCTCCTAGCTCGATCTGTAAAAAGCGGCACAACACAATGCTGTACTTGACCACAGAAAAACTCCCGACGATGTATAACCTGACTCAAGAATCATCAGAATCTGAGAAATCAGAATGACTATCGCAGGGATTGGCCTAACTGACAATTGCAACTACGACTCTCGTAGCCATGGTTCCTACGACATGATCGTCAAGCAAGTATCAACGTGGCCAACAGCAATAAACAAATAAAAAATCGTCACGCGGTGTTAGACACAGGATCCAGTTCTAACTTCTTCACAGAGAGAATCGCGAAGGAACTGAAATTACCTTTAAAGAACTTAAAAATTTCTGGAGTCGCCATTGACAAACTTGGCGACAAACTATTTGGCTACAGGACATTAAGCCTTCTGACGTTAAAAACCATTGGAACACTACATCCAGCGGAGCCAATCAACAGAAATCTTCTCCCGACACCCAAGCATATCGTATTGGCCGATCCAGCCTTTGACCAGCCAGCACCGGTGGACATGTTGCTGAGTGCTGGTACGACGTTATCGTTAATGTGCCAAGGTCAAATAATGCTAAACGCTCCTCAAGATCCCGATTTAATTCTCCAAACAACACAATCGGGATGGATCATTGAAAAATTCTGGGAAATCGAGGATATGCCAAATACGCAACGTCTCTCCCAAGAAAAGCGAGCTTGCAAAAAGCATTTCAAAGCTCGCACTACAACTAATAGGAATGGTAGGTACGTAGTCGCACTCTCATTCAACGAGTCAACGGACAACCTCGGAGAATCCAGGTCAATGGCAGTAAAAAGGTTCAATGCCCTTGAAAGGAAGTTAAAAAGGAACCCAGACCCCAGTAAGCAGTATTTTGCAGTACTCCAAGAATACATCAACTTAGGACATATGTCCAAAGTCCAAGCAGATAAACCAGAAGAAGGTTTCTACCTATTGCATCATGCATTTATCAAGGCATCAAGCCCAACAGCCAAAGTCTGTATTGTTTTCGATGGCTCAACTCAATTTACCACAGGAGTATCTTTGAATGATACAATGATGGTCGACCCAAAAATTCAAGACATCTTATTTCTGCTAATCCGATCTCGCAATCATGTGTAGGTATTAACAGAGGATATAGAGAAGATGTATCGTCAATTTGCAGTCCACGAGGAAGATCGAAAATATCAAAGGATTCCTTGGCGAAATTACAGACAAGAGATGGCTACTTACGAGCTCAACACTGTGAAATTTGATACATCCTTAGCTCCATTTCAAGCTATTAGATACATTTATTAGCTGGTGGAGGACGAATGGGACAAATAT
Organism: Syrista parreyssii; assembly: GCA_030142615.1. NCBI lineage: Eukaryota > Metazoa > Arthropoda > Insecta > Hymenoptera > Cephidae > Syrista > Syrista parreyssii. Next base: position 9,717 of record JARQTG010002590.1, read on the forward strand.
CCGATAGCCGCAGAGATTCTTACAAAGGATTTATACGTGGATGATCTACTCTCCGATTCCGACACTATAGCAAGGGAATTACAAATTCGACATGAGGTCACTAACGTGCTGAAAACAGCAGGTCTCCATATTTGCTAGTGGGCATTCAATAACCCCAGACTGTTGCAAGCGCTATCTGAAGCAAGTGTCAATTTACAACTGACCATGGCAAAGGATATCACCATAAAGACATTGGGAATACCCTGGAACTCACAAATCGACAGTATCGTCTACACTGTGAAAGCAATAAAAATCCTGCAGAGGCTTACCAAACGGAACATTCTTTCTGAAACGGGAAAAATTGTTGATCCTATGAGTTTATTGGGCCCCGTGATAGTCAAGGCAAAAATGAAAATACAATGGCTTTGACAAGAAAGGCTCGACTGGGATCAGTCGATCCCACTAAGCATGGAAACCGAATGGATGACATTCGCACCTCAATTTCCTCATCTCATTGTCAGCCAGCTAACGTTCCCTAGATTGGCAACTGCAACAGATGTTCACAGAATCCAGCTACATGGATTTGCGACGTCAGCTCGCGAGCATATGGAGTGTGTATTTATATTCGCACGAGTGATAATAGTGAACAAATGCACACGCAACTCTTATGCGCAAAGTCTCGGGTCGCGCCAAGGAAAACAACGATCACGTTCCTGCAGTTGGAATTGTGCGCCGCTCTATTATTGGCGGACCTTTACATTTCGGCTAAACAAGCGATTCAATACCATTTCGAAGACATCAAGTTCTGGTCAGACTCCACAGTTGTACTATATTGGATCAACACTCCGCCCCATAAATTACTGCCGTATGTAGCCAATTACGTATCAGGAATTATAACAAAAACTAGACGTCAGGTTCTAGAGGCACATCAGCATCAAAGACAATCCTACTGACCATATCTCTCGCAGATTGTCACCTGATGAATTTATTCAGCCTTCTAACTAGAAAACTGGACCATCATGGTTGAGCAAAAAAGAAAATATGTTGCCAGTCACCAAGTAATCGATTCCTTTAGAAATTCCAAAGCGAAGGAAGTCCTGCTGCCTCCTCTTTACTCCTACCAAAATTGAATTTCTCAAACGATATTCAATTTTCACGACACATCATATCACGACGCTCATCATTCGGCAAGAACAACTGGTCAATTACCACGCAGGGGCGTAAACCACTCTGTATTTCTTAAGACGGCCATATTGGGTATCGACGGGCGGAATGAAGCCTAAGGAATTATGAGAGGATGTACAAAATGCAGAGAGGTAAAACCTCTAATGATGCAAGCAATTATAGGTAACCTTCCTAAGGTTCGGCTTACAGAAGCAAGACCATTCTGCAACATGGGAATTGATTACTGTGGACCCTTCTTCATCAAGAAGAAATTTCGTAATCGAAACCGCATCAAGGTCTGGGTCGCAGTTTTCATTTGTATGGTTATCAAGGTCGTACATTTAGAAGTGGTAAGTAAGCTGATCGCCAAAGGATTCATAGCCTCTTTAAAAAGATTCATTGCTCGGAGAGGTAAACCAAGAAGCATCTACTCAGACAATGGCAGCAATTTTCTCGGAGCCAACAATAAACTGGAGGAACTTTATAAGGTACTACAGGCGGAGAAACATAACGAAACTGTTCAAAGCCATTTAGCTGATCAAGGGATTGCATGGCACTTCACTCCTCCACTCTCCCCACATTTTGGAGGACTTTGGGAGGCAGGAGTGACGACTTTTAAGCATCGTATGAAGACAGCAATCAAAGATATTTGAACGTTCCAACAATTCGACACCTTCGTGACCGAAATCGAAGCTATCCTCAATTCCAATCCTTTAACGTCTATATCCACAGACTCAAACGACCTGACTGTTCCGTTCTCCGGCTATTTCGTCATTGGTCATTCACTGACAAGCTTGCTTGAAACAAATTATAATGCCTTGCGATCCAATAGATTGTCGGTATGGCAACATGTCCAAAAACCTAAACAGGATTTTTGGATACGATGAATAAAGAATATATCAATGAACAAAATACTCGCTGCAAATGGTCCACGTGCAACCACAACATCCGAGAAGGAACGGTCATCATCATGAAAGAGGAGCACCTACCACCGAAACAATGGGCACCAGGTCTCGATCTCAAGACATGTTCAGGAGATGATGGTGTAGCGAGAGAGGTGCGAATGAAAACAGCACGTGGTGAATTCGAGAGAAATGAGCGTAAGCTCGTCCCCTTGATATTCGAAAGTGAAACCGTTAAAGGTGATAATAATAGTGATTCCCTATTATAAACTTTCTTAAGGACAATAAGCACGTTGATTTACAGATGAACGAATACTATTAAACCTAAGCTAAAGATAATAATTAGTCATGCTTCAGGATATAAGCATAGATTAATCTATCTATAACTCTCGTAATAGTCCCCTATATTATAAACGACATAATTATTGATATCAAAATATTTGTTCCATCTAATGTATAATCGCTTGGATTATTAAAACACCATGTAAGCCAAGATGATTTATAAGTCGCTTACATTGTTGTTCGAAGACTCACAACAAGGAAAAGTTGAAAGGTTGGTTGTTCGGTTTTGATCCGTAAGGGTCTCTAGGGCAGCGAGGTACTTCGACAAAACCGTCTGGTACATGTCAACCAGTTTTATGAGACCTGAAAAGTCTGCAAGTCCTCGTTGACTAGACCAGCGCTCTCCTCTTGCATTGCGTAAACGGAAAATCAAAGACCTTTGTCCAGGACAAATTCACACACGTGTCTTCATTCCAAGAAAGAGTCCAAGGCTTGGGCATGCAGAGAGCTGTCCTCTCCTCTGTAATTAGAAATTTCGTCCATGAGACTCCTATAAAAATGGGTCCAGAATTAGTTACATTTTAGCTTCCACTAAAAACAGATCACTGTGCAAACAATAAATAAAAAAGAATACATCACCACAAAATCAGATTCTTATTCCAAATCGGTTGTCATCGTCATTAAATCTAAATCAGTTGGCGGAGTTGACGTTCCTCTTCCGACGCATTTTATACCACGTTTCACTGTGTCTGTCAATTGTTCTTTGATTGCTAAAGCTATATTACATCGAGTCTTTGATCTTATTTACACCGAGTTTCGGGAGTCACTGACTCGATCTCTGTACATGCCGAACTAGCGTTCATTGTTGTCGCCCATTAAAGGTAAATTTTAAATACGGTACCTCACAGTATTACCCGCTGCTAAATTTACGGAGAACAGATAGGACTGTTAATCATGTAATTGGTGAAATTTATTACATTTCTTTATTTACATGAATTCTTAGACGCTTAGTAAAAGTGTATATTTTTGAGAATCAAATAAAAAATGAAAAAGATTGGAAAGTGGCAAGGACACGCGGTGTTCCCAAGCGGTCACCCATCCAAGTACTGACCGCGCCCAACGTTGTTTAACTTCAGTGATCGGACGAGAACTGGTGTATTCAACGTGGTATGGACCTTGCCGGTAGAAGAAGTATTGATGTTCAAAGTCTTTTTTACACTATTTAGAAATGTTTCATTCAATTTAATTCTTAGCATAATCTGAATTAAATAAATATCTATATTTATTAGTTTAAGATTTTGTACGTATTGGTCGTTGCTAAATTTACGGAGGACAGATAGGACTGTTACATAACAGCATTCTGTAAGAATTATGTGATTGGTGAAATGTGTTATTGTTGGATTATTTAACTTAAATATACCAAGAACTATTCTATAGGGATTATGAGTTCAAAAACAAATCGACGTAGAGAGTGCCGGAGAGGTAACATAAACATAAATAATGATTTCATACGGAGAAAGAATACAGAGCTTTTTGTCTTTAGGTGACAAAGTGCTTTTAGTGGTTGTGAACAGCATTCAGTCTCCTGTAGAGATCCAAAGGGTACAGACGGTCCTTCCTTGTGCGTAATTAATAAAGAGCTAAAGTTATAATATATCCACTGCATTTTATATTCACTTGTTCACCCATATCCAACAGTTATATTTCTTTATTTACATGAATTCTTAGATGCTTAGTAAAAATTGTATATTTTTGAGAATTAAATAAAAATAAATAAAATAGATTGAAGTGCCAAGGACACGCGGTGTTCCCAAGCGGTCACCCATCCAAGTACTGACCGCGCCCAACGTTGCTTAACTTCAGTGATCGAACGAGAACTTTTTTTTTAAACTATAAACTTTATTTCCGTTAAAGTGTACATGTACATATAGAGGAGGTATATCAATATAATTATAAACGTACTTATATAACAATTTACTTATGTCTAGTCCCTGCTTAACTTAATAAGCTTAACCTAATGCTCGGATCGTTTGAGTACATTCATGAGTGTTCTCCAGGTATAATGTGGTTTTACAGTATTTGGCTATTTGGTCAGCTTTTGGTATATGTCTTACGAATAGGAAAAATTGTTGGATAAAAAAAACCTATATTTTCTCTGATTGTACAAAAAGTTTAATTTTTGTATCTTTGTAGTTTTGTACGTTTAGTTTAGTTTCCTGAATATCGGTAGCGCTTGATAGGGTAGTTTGTGTTTGTAGTCGGGCGAGATATTGTGTTCTCTCATTGCGGTAATATCTATGGTGAGCCTATTATTGTGTAATTGCTCTCGATAAAATCTTTCTCCTAATTCTGTGGCATAATCGAGTATCTTTGGCAATTCAGCCTCTTCATGCATATCCCTTATCTTAGCATATCTATCTTCTGAAAGTATTAGTCTAAGGCACTTATTTTGAAATATTTGCAGAGGCTTAATATTATTTGGTGCAGCGCTACACCATACTGGATGAGCATACATTATTATTGGTCTAATTATCATTTTGTAGATTAACAATTTGTTTTTCTTGGAGAGAGGTGAGTTTTTTACCATTAGTGGATAGAGTTTTCTATTTACCATATACGCTTAATTCAAGACTTGCTTTATATGATTCTTGAAAGTGAGCTTAGGATCCAGGTGAACGCCTAGATATTTGACGGAGTATGTTGGCTTTATTTTGTGCCCATATACTTTAATGGGTTGCAGAATTTTTACATTTTGGGTTTTTTTGGCGAATATAATGACTTCTGTTTTTGTTGCATTTAGTGATATTTTCCATTTCGTGTAGAACTTTTCAAGAATATAGATGTGTGTTTGAATTTGTTTAGCTGCAACTATTGCACTAAACGAATGAGCATAGATGGTCGTATCATCTGCAAAAAGGGCTGTTCGGGTTTTTGGAAATTGTGGTATGTCGTTTAGATAAATATTGAATAATTTTGGTCCCAGTACTGACCCTTGAGGGACTCCCGCTCT
>JARQTG010002591.1:0-14435 GCA_030142615.1 Syrista parreyssii
TCCACCCCACAGCTGACCGCCCCGAATAAAGTAGGGAGCCGTTTCAGCGAGAAACATTGCCATGGACCATCCCGATATCGTAATATCGACGGTACCGACGTCCCGCAAAGGGAACGCCGTATGTACCGAAGAGGAGGAGAGCCACCAGAGCTGTCCAGGTGAGAGGGATCGCAACCTTCCACCATCAACCCGTCTCGACGAGAGTCCAGACGAAGATCACCGCCGGACGATAGATCCAAAGAACCCTGGCTACGGCAACGAGCTGTGACATTCCGACGTCCCGAGTTCCGCGAACAGGATCCGTCGCGAGGACTAGGACCAATAAGTAACGTAACCGACCTCCGGATCATTAGAAAGAATCGAAAGTCAGGAGGTCCCGGTCTTAGACATACACGAATTCCGCGTCCTTCTCGTAGGGTTAAGGTGATAGAATTTAACGAAAAATTATCAGAAACTACCGATAGAATTACCGATAACTCCCGCGCAATCATTGAAGAAAATAGGATCCAACGGCATGTTCAAAACACTAGAGCGAGGACCTACGATTGGCGATTGACTCCAACGTGACGATTGGCCCAGGAGGGCCCGACGGGGATGACGGAGCTAGCGCTGGCCCCGAGAGTCCCGAAGGACTTCCCGAGAGCGAATGATTCATTCTCGTTTTGTTTGCCGTCTTGGCCGGTGCGTTCAGTCCTGAAGTAGTTGTACCGAATTATACTATTGTCTCGTTCACGGTAAGCGTCTTGTCGACAAAAGGGCGAAATCTTTTCTCGTTAACGCAATAATCGCTCTACAGTGATTTCTTTTCTCGATACCTTTCCTCCCGGCCACGGCCTAGGAGAAGAACGCGTAACGCCAGGAAGGAAAAGATTCCGTGCCTATTGTTTAAACTATATCATATTGTATTATATTATTTATTCTGCATATTTCGTCTAGTCGTGTTATTTATTCTCATTCAATAGTCTAACTCGGTGACCCTGGAGATTCAAAAGAGAAACCACGGATCACGCTTCTCGTGTCCCGTGAACATTATTGTACTACAGGTTTTTCCTTAATCATCCTATGATATCTAAGCCATTATCTTAATTTCTTTTATTTGCCTCATTATTTCATGTTAATAATCTTGTATGGTTTATCGTAAGTCATTGTAATTGTATTATATCTTTTAGTGTTACATACTCCCTATTGTTCCGATGTACAGATCCGCCACTCGACTACAATCGCGACGATACTTGTTTTTAACACCCGCCTACCGTCGTTTCCTCGGAAACGCAAGTACCTCGGACTTGCGACGCGAGTAGGGTAGTATCGTTCCCGACGTATCGGTCGCGTACACAAGGAAGAATCTGTAATTATACACATCTAATTTCTAGCCGCGAACTGCACCGTTATTTTGTTGGTTTGTTAATTAGTTGTTATTCCCCTAAGTCCCAGAATAAAGGGCCACCTATTATATTGGTTATTGTTGAAATTGGAGGTTTTCAATTTTTCTTTTGGCTGTATAACATCCGAGCGTTCCCCGCCCCTCTACCATCCCGTATCGGCCTAGCTAGCCTGGCAAAATTTCCCTCCTTTCCTAGCAAAACTACCTGTCCCGTTCCGTGGCACTAAGGTGTGCCTGGCGCCCACAAGGCTTTCGGGAAAAAGGGGGGAAGTACCGAGGTTTGTGGCGTGAAGCTGTATCGTACCCTATGAAATAGCGTCACAATATATATATATTGTAACAAAAATGTTACTACAGACTCCTCCCCACCACCTGGCTCGAGGGCAACACTCGCCTCGGGCCCGTCTATTGCGTCATTGTTATTATTTATCGTTTATGTTATTGATTAAGGAAATTGTTCTAGCGTAAGGCCCCCACCCCCCACCGTTCCCTCCCCCCTTCCCATCCCCTAGGTTACTGGTTTGGAGGCTGCGAGGACCATCAACGAGGACTATCCGCGGGGACCAGTCACCAACACCATCAAGTTCCCGGGAGAGTGTCTACGTTAGCGCAGGCAGCGAAATGCGGGAAAGCATGGGCAGAGAGACCACCCCGAACATCGGTACCAGCCCGCCAATGCAGCCCATGCAGTCTCATCACACAGGTAGTCATGAGGCCCGTGTGACAGCGGTGGAGCCCTCTCCCTCCCAGACCGAAGACGCACCCGAGTGGAGTTTTGACAGGCCGTAGGCGCCGTGATATTGCCCAGATCTGCAGAGCCGTACCACCCAGACCCGAGGCCCGAGGAGCCCGCCAGTGTCGTGCCACGCCAAGGCACCAGAGCCCTGCCATGCCCGACCACCGGACCAATGCCGAAGGGCGTAGCCCTCTCAAGCCAGCGACGCAGCCAATCAATGAGGTCCCTGGAGCAACACAGTAAAAGTTTCGAGGTCCCAAACCCCGAGGGACTTCACTTCGAGCCAGGCAACTGAAGCGTGTGCGAGTTTTGCGACTGATATTTGTTTTTGTGTGGTTCCTATTTGGATACAGTGCGAGCACAGTTTGAGTGTGTACTCGAATATTTGATGGAGTTCCCTCTTTTGCCATTCCTGCTCACCCCTTTTTGCCCTTTATTTTCTTGATCTTCCCTTTTGATTATTGCGAGACGTCCCACGTGGATCGGCACTTTCCTTTTGTTCATTTTGAATTTTAGATCCGCCTTCTGCGACCTAGCACGATGCCGAGTGGTGTATTGCGTTGCGTTTCGGAATAGCCCTACTTTTGCGCCCCCTAATTTTAGCAAGCCACCCCCTTAAGTGGTCGTTGCATTCGGGAACCTTCTACCCTGAGACCCCTCTCCTCTCCCCCCGCTAGCCTTGCCAGTTCCAGTAATGTAAACATTCGAGGACCTTCCTAGGTCACCCAGCGGTGCTACACCGTTACGGTAGGTGGCGCCCAGTTTGTTTTTGGGAAAATACCGCGCAGTGCCGGTAAGCCCTCCCTTCCCTCCTGCCTCCTTGCCCATCAGCACTTACTCTCTTCCCTGATCCCCCTGCCCACCGCTTAGCTTAAAGTCCCCGACGATATTGCGTGCTCCCAGATGAGCCCCCGGTTTATGTTATTGTTTTGGTTAGCTATTGCGTTTTTTATATTTCTATTTTCTTCTCTGTACCAGGTGATCAATTATCTGTCAATTATATTGTTTTTCTTTATCTTACCCTCGTGTCCCCTTCTTTTACCGCCCCCCCTCCCCCTCCCCCTGTTCCGTTTTGCTGTCTTTGCCAAGACTCACTATCCCGGCCCCATAGGACCGGGAATTAGGTCACAATATATATGTGTTGTGACGTTATTTTCTGAAATCACGTTCCGTGAGGGTTTTTCGTAGCAAAACAACTCGAATGCGTCACAAATATGAGAAACCATACTCTAAGGTTTTCCCGGGAACGTGAATCAAGGAACTGAAATTTTGCAAAGGCAAGATGGGCGCCAGACGCACCGTTGCGTCGCGAGACTTACGAAATTCTCGAGAAAACTAAGAGGATACACGAGATATTCAATAACTATAACATTCGGCCCTTTTATTTGGTTCTTATTAAATAAAATTAAATTAATTAATAATTGACGGAAACGAGAAAATAAGTAGGAGCAGAATATCGCGCGAGACAAAGTCCCTTACGGGACACGTGAAATTAAAGGAAATAATTCAAAATATGATACACTCTACTGCTATACACTACCGGGCTCGAAACGTATTTTGGCCCTCGCATTATAATTATGCGTGATAATTTCAAAGCCAGATCGTTAACACTCGACGATACGAAACAACGTTTTTCCTAAGAGGAAACGATAAGTATAATTAACGCAACGCGAACTAGACGGATGGAGTCGAGTAGTGGACAGACAAAATAGGTCCAGCGAAGAGTGTAAGTGAGTAGAGGTAAGAATTATATTAGTATGCGAGTAGGAATTTGAGAAACGGGTGGTTAGAGTAAGGGTACGCAATAATAATGAAATAGATGGTATAATACCTAGCAGTTAGAATAAAAGAAAATAAGATAGCGAGATATCAACAGAAAATTCGATATCCCGAACGTACGAGAAGCGTAGTTCAGTAGTTCTTACGATAACTCTCCAAGGTTACCGAGAACATTAAGAACAGCTAACAATAATGCGAAATAGTATAAGAGTTCACGCTAAGGCACGGAATCTCTTACTCTGGCGGTACGCGATCTTCTCCACGGCCGAAACCGGGAGGATAAGTTCGATATTGACAAAATGTTTCTAATTCTACGCACAGAGCATAAAAGATTTCGTCCTGTGGGCGCCGAAACGCTTACTGTGAACGATACAAGGTCGATATTACTTCGATACGGATCTTCTTCTTTACTTGAAATTTCACCACCGGCCGAGACGGCTGTCAACGCAAGAATAACGTTCGAGTTTATACGATACGAGATTATCTCACAACTACCCGACGCAGGATGCTCTGTTTTAGAGTAGATATTGACCAGGGCCTCCTACGAATCGTACAATTAAGATACTTCCGTAAGTAATTACGTACGTACTTTAAGTTCCCTTAAAGTCTACACACGATACAGTGGCGTACGTCGCCTTTTTGCGAGACTCGGAACGTATGGACGATCGACTAGTCGTGTTGCCGTGTCTTCTTAGCATCCAGGTTGTAGCGGGTAGTTGTCGAAACTCCGGTCCTGGGTTGACAGGACGTTGCTGTGGCGAAGGGTTGTAGCTCCTTAGCCTAGGGTAGCTGCCTGGTGTTGGCGTTTCTCTACGCTTCCTGGCGTAACCTTAGGCGGCTTTCCTCCGGCGATATTGGAGAAAGTGTGGTCCTCTGCTGGAAATTTCTTCGACGTGACGGTAGCTCGGTGTATCGCATGAAATTATTGTATGGACAAGAATTATCCTAACCTCTTTATTTAGTAATCGGGACCCTGGAGTTCTTGGCCGGTACAGTCGGATTTTAATTCCCGAGGGACAGTACTGCGTCCCGTGATCAAAAGCACGGGAGTATCATCTCGAGATTTTTGTGGCGTCAAGAGTTAACATCACATATATATGTATTGTGATGCAATTCTTACTCACGGGAAAAGGGTGTCGCGCCACAAGACTAACTTGCGTTCCACGCGTAGTGACGCCCCCGGGCCTGATACCAGACGTTGGGCGTCAAGTTCCAGAACGGAACCGCATATCACTAGACACGGAATCAAAATGGAAATTACTCGAACCGACTAGTTCAGCTCGGAGGCGTCGGAAGTCCCGAAAAGGGCAGGACTGGGTCATACAATCACGAACACACAAAAGTCAAATACACGCGGTTTGATTAATTGTTCGATTTAGTAGTATATAGGAAAGGGATCCGGTAGCCTGATGCGTAACGGTCCTGTACAATTTCGGACGGTAAGGAACAAACAGAAAATGAATCGAATAAAGACAAAATTGGCGGCTATTCCGCAATAAGGTAACTCGATAATAACAGAAACTTTAAGACTGACGAATTTAATAATCAGTTCGCAATCGATAGCTTCACGGCCAATGCGCGTGGCCGATGCGATATAAGGACGGACCGTCAAGGACCTTACGCTACGCGTTCTTCGCGTAAGCAAATCAACGAACAATGTCTATTCGAACTTCATTAAATTAGACTCGGAAGACTCGATACAATCAGTTTCCAGGCAAACAATCCAAAAACAAATAAAAAACAAACAGTGAACCCTGTCGGTTGATGGATTCTCGTGCCCGGAGAAATGCGAGGTTCCTCAAAATCACAATTTACTATGCGTACTCTTTGCACATGAATCGAACAAACGGTCAAAAATTGCACGAGAATATACAAAGTATAATAAGAATATACAAAATATAATATAAAAAGAATGCACTCGCTTACCGAAATGGATCCCAGCAAATGCGTAATCCCAAAACGTAGACACTGTGTGCACTCGCGAATATGTTTCTCGGAGACAAAAAGGAGGACTTCTTGAGACACGCGTCTGGATCGGTCGTCCGGACAGGATTGATTCTCGATCCTCACGCGCTTTATCTCGGCGTAAGGGGTAATGCCCCCCTCCCGTAGGCTAATAGACGGCAATTCACCCTGCGGACGAATCCTTCAACCCAAAGTTCCATGCCACACGCCAGATTCGAGATGTTATCGCGACATGTATCATTAGCAGTCGTGGACAGCATCTTTGGTGGCTGTCATGCGGCGGGCTCCTTCGTCCCTGATCCTGCGAAGGTTCACCGGGCATCCCCGGATTCCCAATTCGCGATAATTACAACGTGGAAGAACCTGACGGTCGACAGTAGACCGTAATGGTCGGTGGCGGTGCTCATCCTTTGCGGCACTTCGCGCGTCACGTTCCAGTTGGTCTATTGGTTGAGTCCCAGACTGGTAGAGTACGTTGCCGAGGCTTGACGGCGGCTGTCCCACGTTGCACGTGCCTCCCAGGGCAGTTGAGAGGCTCTCTAGCTCGAGCGTGAGTTGTCGGTCCCTTTCGCGTTTTGGCTCTCTCCTCCAGGACTCCAGCGAGCTCTCCTCCTTACTCGCGCCACCAGGATTTCGGTGAGCGAGCTCGCGACCGTTAAGTTATCAATTGCGAACCAATTGTTAAACTCATTTTTTTTTCAGACGCCACCGGCGAAAAATCATTTTTCCTTATTGTTGTCTTCATCGATAACGGCATTATAATTAAGTACCAAAATATACTGTTCTAACTCGTACCATGTACATGGGATACTTGAATCTGCTAAAATCACAGAGGTGTGATAAATAATATTGAAGCAGGACATACTTACGTTACGTCCTGGAACTGCACGATATTTCGAGAAAGTCTCTGGACTACTCGATGGTCATTGCGCATCTTACTAAGCAAATGCATTTGTTTTTGAGGCTTTTACTCAGATGGTGAATATTTAGGTGGTAAAAAGGGAATAATAAGGACAGGTCTAACAGGACTTACGGTTAAAGATCACAGATACGTCGATCTGTTGCAACCGACGTGACCCCCTCGGATAGAAGTCGCCCTTCGATATATAAATAATCGTCATCAATAGATTTAATTAAGTACCAAAACACATTGTCCCAACTTGTACCGTGCACATGGGATACTTGACTTCGCTAAAATCACAAAGAAGCGATAAAAGATATTCAAGCCGGATATACTAACGTTATGTCCTGGAACTACACGGTATTTCGGGAAAGTTTCTGAAGTATTCGATACATTGAACTTTTCGCTCGACATATGGATATCAATATGACGGTTACATAACTGATCATTGTACAATTTACCAGTCAAAATGCACCTGTATTTTTACGTTTTTACATTAATCGTAAATATTTGGTTGATAAAAATATAATACTAAAGACGGGCCTAAGCACTTCAGGCTTCAGATACATCTGTCTGCTGCGTGCGATGAAATCTACCCATGGAAGCACCGTTTCAATATTGTACTACATAATTGTTCCTCATAATTGATCACCTGATAATTGATCATTGCTTTGTCTGGTGATATGCGCATAGGATATTTAACATTCGTAAAATGTATGATATGCGAAAAATGCTGTTTAGTTAGTATATAATGCGGTTATGTCCTGGAACTATGTGGTACCTTGCTAATGTCTTTGAACTGTGCAATACGCCCGTGACACATTCTGAAACTTTATGTTCGATATGCATAAATTTAACTGCCAAAATTATAACATACTTTTGACACAATATCATCGAGTACAAATTGTACTATTGCATGTAAATGACTCTTCAATATTAAGTCTTTTTTTACGTCCCATTACTAGTTTATAACAAACGACTAACGGGGTGAAAACAGCTAGTAACGGCCGAGTCACGTGGTATCGTCGTACGGGACACCATAGTATCCCAATGATTTGTCCCAACGTTGTGTGTCCCAGTAAGTGCTCGATGTTTGAGTAAATTCTTATTTACTATAGGTAAGTACAATTTAAATATATATGTATTCTTGCAGTAGAAAATACCGGTAACATTGATGATTAACCTGTAAAATTTATTATGAACGTTCGTGTTAAATTTTATCATAAAATAAATATTGCGAAAACGATTTCCTATATGCCATATTTTTATATCTTGTCATTTGTACTATTAAAAGGACCTTGAAATTTTACGAGGAAGTATTGAAAAATTATAATAAACAAAAGTGTCTGTTGAGGTTAAATGTGGCAGATATACAGGGCTAGTCACTACAAACGCAACAACTGCAGTTGGCTACGAGTGAATGATTGCGTCTAACGTGGCAGTGTAGTCTTGTTGAAAAAGAAGGCTGATTATTTCTAAAAGAACATTATTCAAATTTGCATTTTTAGATTTCATATTACTCATGGTAGAAAGTGACAGTAACTTAACTATAAAGCCATGGTTATATGAAATGTCAGCTGGTGTCTTCATGTGAATCGGTTATCATGAGGTTTACATTTGTGTTTTTTTTTTTTTAATGAGGCTACACTGCCATGCTAGACGAAATCATTCGCTCGTGGCCAACTTCAGTTGTTGCGTTTGTCGTGACTAACCCTGTATATAAAGTATACATCCAAAACATTTTTCATGGTCGGTATATAACTTTTGAATTCTAAGATCTATCAGAACTTATATTTAATAGAAAAGCGTCTTTGTGGTAGTAAATTACTGCCATAATATTTATATTTTAATATTTTGACCGCCGTTTATTCATTTCGAAATAGCATTGCGTACGATATGTGCGAACGTATTATGCATCGTCATTATAAATTGAAGATATATAGTGTGCGTGGACCCGAGTGTTTGTTTCAAAAATTTAAAACCAACAATTTAAAATTCCGATTTAGAATATCATAGAAGAAATAAATTGTACATATAATATTTGTAGATATGTAGTACTTTCAATTTGAACATTCTATTTTTATAATGGCAAATCTATAAGATGTAACGATTTGGGTTCATGCGGTCGTATTTAATAGATATTTACTAGTTACTTTTAGTAAATAATGAATATATATTCAGAATGCTTTCATTTCTAGGTGACCGGCTATGGACTAAAAATATTGTATCTGAGAATCTATGTGTTCATACTTTTTATACATTTAGGCCATTGTGAAACAATCCAAATGTTCAGTTTAGTTAAGTTTACTAATTTTTCTCGGGCAATATATGCCTTAAAAAATATTTAAAAGTTGAATGAAAATAGCTGCATTATTAAACATAGTGGCTGCAAAGATGAAGCTTCCATAATAGCTTCAGATGGTGAGGAAGTAAAAAGTTTTTTAATTTATATTATTGAAAATTTCATTTTCAATTTATCCATTTATGTCCGAAATTTTTTATATAAAATTACTAGTCATTTATTTATAGCAATTTGTTTGTAACGTAGTCGCATTACATATACATATACGTATTATTAAAAAAAATGCAAAGTTCTTTGTTCCATTTATTAAGTAGAATATATTCTTTATAATAAACATGTTTCAGAAATGTTTGATTTTATATACATAACAATATACATTGTTAGATTTTTTTACGTTCAGACTGCGTGGATGGTGAGGAAAGGAGAATAAAACGTGTTAGCTTTCGAATACAACTTTATTTCTCTTCAGCCATTCGGCTTCAACGAGGCGACGATTTAGACAAGACCCATGCATGGGTAACGCAGAGAATAGTCTCGAATACCGAAGGTACCCGAGCGATGCTTGGCTTTGCTCGACATGGAGCAGGCCGACAACTGTTCCTGCTTAAACTTCGCAATATTACAAACCTATTCTTATCATACATAACATTGTTTTCAGATTCACGACAGAAACTTGAGGAAATTCTTAAGAATTTAGGTACAGAATTATCGTTTACTACAACATTACCACGCAAGAAGCCAAATTAAAAATAAGAATAAGAAGCCAAAATAAAAAATTAATCCAATTGTTCTCATCAGAGATCCGAAGCAATGTCAGACAGCGATTATGACGAATATATCCTTTTCAAATTCCGTAGATGAATCACGGGAATATATAGTTCAAGAAGACTGTTCATTGAAGGAAATGTCCAATCAACGTGATTCGACTTTTTGCTTTGATAATAATAATTCACAAACTAATGAAAGCGCGAATAATCTTGACGATGAATATACAAGTGACGTTGATATGGATAAAAATAAAAAAGAATCTTGTACTGCAATGGGAACCGATGTATTATTTGTTGGCGAATCTTCGATTTCAGATTCGCATACTGATCAAAATTTAATGAACAAAATTGGTGCAGAAGAAACCTATAATATGTAATATAATGAAAGTTACGGACACATGGATATAAACAAAAACGTTTTAAATAACTTTCAATGCAATAACGATTCAGTCATTAATATCTTAATTCAAACCAATCTACAAAATCAAGACGTTGACATGTCTGATTCTCACGTGGGATCTTTACTATCTAATTTAAGCACAGTGCTTGCTGAAAATCTTCCAAAAAGTACACCAGAAAATATTACGAAGTGATAGAACAAAAAGCAAAATTAACGTCAGAATTTGTACATGAAGTACCTTCTAATTCCGAATGTAATCAATTTAAGATTAATATATTGTAGTTTCTTATACATGTACATTGTAAACAGAACATTCAGTGAAATGGCACCAGTTACTACATTTTGCTCATATTTGATACGTTTGTTTCATTGTCATTTCAGTTTTTAATGAAGATAACTCAAATGAGGTTGACGTTGAAGATCCAACTTATGAGCCACACGAAGAAAGCAACTCTGATTCTGCCACAGATCCTGAACAAATTTAAAAATATAACACAAACCAATGCCAAACTTATTTAGAAAAAACTCAAATATTTCTAGCGGAATAGATGCATCTGTTTCATGTAACCCTGCAGGAATAGTCACGTGCGATAATACTGAGATGTATGTTGAAAAATCTAATGGTCCAAGGGGAGATAATAAAAAGAATGTTTATACCTATTACCATAAAAAGTAATCTAAGATTGCTCGCCACTTAGAATTGAACACGCGGATGAAGAAGAAGTGAAAAAATTTGTGACTTTACCAAAAAACTGTCAAGAACGAAGAAGAATAATTGAAATTATGCGCAAAAGAGTAAATTTTATATTTAACACACAAAAGGACATAAACGATGGAAAATTAATAGTTTCTAGAAGGCCAAACATTAAATTTAATAGAACAGCTTTTGAGTTCAAAGCTTGTGGGAATTGTAAAGCATACTTTGCTAAAAATAGTTTTAGAATTCATTTTAAAAAATGTACTAAAAAGAGTAGTAAAACTACCAGAGTGGTTATGGTAATGAGTAAAAGGGTGATGGGTAGAATCCATTCTCGAGCAAGTGAAACTGCGAAGAAAGAACTTTTTCCTGTGCTAAGAGAAGACGACGTGGTGCGGCTTATGCGCTACGATGAACTAGTTATCATTTATGCTAATCACATGTGTGAAAAATATAAAAATCCACGGTTCTTCGAAATGATACGTCAACGTATGAGACTTATTGGGCGCTGTTTATTAACTATAAAAAAATTGAACAAAGAGCTCGTTGATCTTGCTTCAGTTTATGATGCAAAATTTTGCGATGATACACTCAGAGCCATTAATATCGAAGCTGGCTTAGACAACAAGACAAAGCACTATAGGGCACCAACTGTCGCTTTTAGTCTGGGTACTTTGCTGAAACAAATTGGATCGATGATAATCAATGAGCACATAATAATTAATAATGAGATAAAAAAAAAATACCAAAGACTTTATAAAATTACTTACTCAAGATATAACGACGTAAAAAAATCGAACTTCCTTCAATGCAGAATATAAAGAAACTGCATATGTACCTTCTAGAAAAGTGAAACAAAGCATTTAAAGCATTTGAACAGGAATTCTCTGGAGAAGCATGGCTTACTTTTCAGAAACGACGCTTACATCTATCCAATTATTCAATCGCAGACGAGCTGGAGAGGTTGAGCGAATTTTAATTGATGATTTTAAATGTTATCAAGGCATTAATGAGAATATCGATAGCGATTTGTTTAAATCGTTATCCCTAGAACATCAAGAAATAGCAAAAAAAATACGTTCGATTCGCTATTAGAGGTAAACTGAATCGCACAGTTTCAGTGCTTTTGAATTCGGAATTGTTACAATGCGTTGAGCTTCTCTCAAGCAATAGGGAAAATGCGAAAGTGTGTAATAAAAAACCATATGTTTTTGGTATTCGAGGAGGAGATAAATTAAAATATAAATATCTCAGAGCGTGTATATTAATGAGAAAATGTTCTTCTGAGTGTGGTGCAAGGCATGCTGAGAGATTACGTGGTGCTAAGCTGCGCATGCACATTGCAACTGCATGTATAACTTTAAATCTCTCAGATCATGAGGTAATAGATTTTGCCAACTTTATGGGTCACGGGGAGAAAATCCACAAAGATATATATATCGCCAACCATTAGTAAATGGGGAGATCCTACGGATGTCAAAACTCTTGGAGACAGCGCAAGGAGTAAATGATGAAGATAATGATGAAAGTGACAACGATCCAGATGAAGATGATAGCGATACCGAGGAGAACGATGAAATAGTTGTTAATAGATCAAATTTGTAATTAGATGAAAATGAGAAAATCAGAATAGTAAAAAAACAAAGAAAACAGTTCTACAAAATGAAAAAGATCCAGTAAGTTTGTTTTAAAGGTTAAAATAGTGACTAAAGTCATGGGAAGAGAAACCACATCAGTCAATTTATTTTTTTAACACTTCTTGCATTTCCAGTCTGGTCGTTATTTTATCTTATTGTTCATTATATAAATATAAATATATTGTTTACAGCTTCTCCATGTGATTCGGTAAAACGTGTTCTATGAACTTCTACAAAAAAAAAGACAATACTGCTAGTATTTAATAAAAATTTTTTAAATAATTAATTACCCTCCTTGAAGGATATACAGCAAGCCATAACTGATTATCCCCCCCTTCGAAACAGAAAGCCAGCTCAAATTAAAACTTGGCTTTATAATCAAACCAAAGCAAAAAAGAAACTATGTTTTGCAGATTAAGTAATGAGATTAGTCCAAGATTTCAAATATTTTAAGGCGGTGCTTAATGTTTAAGTGCATGTAACACGCAAAACATTTGGATATATTTTTTATATATCTGAAATATGTATTTGGAAAATATTTGTTGAATATATTATATTAAAAAGATTGAAAAGAAGACAGAAAAAAATACGATGTAAACCTAAAGAATAATAAAAAGTATTACATAGAAATTATCAATATCAATATTATTAGCAAGAATATACCTTATGCATATTAAAAAATGAAACATTAAATTACTTACAACTAATCCAGAAATATATTATGTTAAGAAGAGCCACCTTGGTCATTAATTACTGTAATTTGTGTATAAACTAAAAACCTTATGGTTTCACTTACCTCATACATACTTACGGAAATTATAAATTGTAATAATCCTATGAGGATAAAAATATCTTTCGTATTATGATTCAAAGACTATTTGTTTTGAATAATATCGTCTATACCATGAGCAGCAAAATATTAAACTAATGACTGGTGTTCTAATAATTGAAGTTACCTATGGAGCAAATAGTTGAGAATGTGTCACGGGCGTATTCCACAGTTCAGAGACATTAGAAAGGTACCACATAGTTCCAGGACATAACGACATTATATACTGACTAAACAGCATTTTTCGATTATCATACATTTTACGAATGTCAAATATCCTATGCGCATATCACCAGACAAAGCAATGATCAATTATCAGGTAATCAATTATGAGGAACAATTATGTAGTACAATATTGAAACGGTGCTTCCATAGGTAGATTTCATCGCACGCAGCAGACAGATGTATATGAAGCCTGAAGTGCTTAGGCCCGTCTTTAGTATTATATTTTTATATATTTTATATGTACAAGTTGGGACAATGTGTTTTGGTATGTAATTAAATCTATTGATGACGATTATTTATATATCTAAGAGCGACTTCTATCCGAGGGGGTCATGTCGGATGCAACAGATCGACGTATCTGTGATCTTTAACCGTAAGTGATTAGACCTATCCTCATTATTTTTTTTTTTCACCCAAATATTCATCATCTGAGTAAAAGCCTCAAAAACATATGCATTTGCTTAGCAAGCTGCGGAATGATCAATTTCCTAATGTTCATATTGATATATGTGAAGCGAAAAGTCTCAGGACTTCACATCAATGTATCGAGTAGTCCAGAGACTTTCTCGAAATATAGTGCAATTCCAGGACGTAACGTAATTATGTCCTGCTTCAATATTATTTATCACACCTCTGTGATTTTAGCAGAGTGAAGTATCCCATGTGCATGGTACGAGTTAGAACAGTATATTTTGATACTTAATTATAATGCCGCTATCTATATATCTGTAGCGTGAAGTACTTAGGTCCGTCCTTAGCATTATATTTTTATTTATCAAATACTTACGATCAGTGTAAAAACCTAAAAGACAT
>JARQTG010002592.1:0-14272 GCA_030142615.1 Syrista parreyssii
ATATTCAGTTGTCCCTCACCTACTAAAACTTAATGAGCTTATATATCATAATAAAATTATGTTTAATTTTATATTTATTTCTTGATATAACAGGAAAAGAGAGTTATAAAAGAAAGATTTTTGTTTTAAGATTCTGTTAATAAATTCTCATGCAAATGAGGGTCATTTATATCTTTGCACGGTACACTATCACTTACATAAAATATTTATGCAGGATACTTGACAAATGAAGGCATAAGCAGCATCCACTTTTCGTGCACTTACAGTACTATACAGTACAAACAAAAAAAGTAGGATATTCCTCTTCTCTTTACTTGCACAAACAATACTGTGCAGTGCAGCCAAATAAATAAGAATACTTTTCTTGTTTTCCTTCGCAAATACAGTATTAAGCAGTGTGAGAGAAACAAGTAGGATATGTCTTCAGCTTTTATATGTATTTACAGCACTGTGCAATATAGCCAAAGAAATCAGAATATTCCTCTTACTTTTATTTGCACGAACAGTACTATGCAATGCAAGCGAAAGAAGTAGGATATGCCCTTTACATACATGTACTTATAGTACTGCGTAGTGTAGCCAAATAAATAAGAATATTTCTCTTGCTTTTCTTTACACATACAGTACTAAGCAATGCAAGTGAAAGAAGTAGAGTATGTCTCTAACCTCTACATGTACCGCACAATATAACCAAAGATATCAGAATAATCCCCTTGCTTTTATTTGAACAAACAGTATTATGCAGCATAACAAAAGAAGTAGGATATGTATAAACCTATATATGTACTTGTAGTACTACACAGTGCAGCTAATCAGGAATCAAGATATTTCTTTTGCTTTTATTTGCATATACAGTACTAAACAGTGGAAATGATGAAAGTAGGGTATGTCTCTAACCTTCATGTGCACTTACGGTACTATGCAATGCAGTCAAAGAAAGTAGAATATTTTTTTCGCTTTTACTTGCATATACAGTACTGCACTATCTAACTAAAAAAATCTGAATATTCTTCTTGCTGTTTCTTTGTCATGAAATACTACACAGTGCAGTAAACTAAATAGGATATTCCTATTGCTGTGCACATAGAAAACGATACAGTGCAGCCATAGAAATAAGGATATGCCTCTTGTTTTCACTTGCACATGCAGTACTACATAATGCAGTAAACGAAGAAGAACATTTCTCTTGCCTTTAGTTCCACATATAATACTGTATAGTGCAGCCATAGAAATCAGGATATGTTTCTTGCTTTTACTTACTCATACTATGCAGTGCAATTGAAGCAAGTAGGGTATGTTTCTAGCCTATAGATGTACATACTTGCAGTACTGCACAGTGCAGTCAGGGGACGTCTTCTTCTTCTTTATGTAGATGGCACTAGTTGGGACTCCAGTCCTTTATAAGCGGCCACAAGATTGTCCTAGAATGGAGCGTTTCTATGGGGCATCGAGCGCAAGTATCCCACGGCGACCTGGAACAGAGAAAGGAGTGCCTCGGTGACCAATCACCAAGGAGGCTTAGCCAGTCAGAGCCGAGGGCTCACCAATCCCCCAATCGGAAAGTAGATCATACAGGGAGCCAATGGTTTTTGGGGAGGAGATAGATGAAGGTGCAGATAAAATGATGTTATTGGGATGGACAGTAAATGTAGAACTGACGAAGGAAGCGTAGTAACATGTAGAGTTAGTAATAGACGAAGTTGTGTATGCGGAGCCTAGGTTTTAAATAGAGATGTTAGCATCGGTAAGAAAGTTGTGTATTAATTCGAGCAATTTAGGGTGCATGCGATTTAGATAAGAGGCGATAGTGTACGTGACAGGGAGCTTAGCTTTGCGAATAGAAAGGAGTAGTTTAGGTCTGAGGTGTGAGAAATGGCGGCAATGCCACAGGACATGGTCAACCGTTTCGGAGCCTCTGCCACATGGACATCGACCGGAGCTCACAATGCCTTTACGGTGGAGACTTTTGGCCAAGGAATGATGGTTGACTCTAATTCTGGTGAAGATAGATATAACGGAGCGACTTAAGTTCGTGTGTGAAAACCAAGGTGCTTTAGCTATGGAATAACAGTGGTTGAACTAGAAAAGTCCCTTTAGATCGTGGTGAATTGAATAGTATGATAAACAGGCTTCTGATGCCCAGTTGGATACAGTAGGTAGCAGGTCAGTAAATGGAAGACTGTGGTCTAAAAATGTGCCGGTTATGATGGCTTGTGTCGCAAGCAGATCAGCCATATGGTTTCCCTGGAGGTTTGAGTGGCCCGGAATCCAAAAAAGACGGATAGACTGTTTATTTAATGAGGCCTGTCTTAGTTTTTGTTTGATCAAGTATATGAAATACGAGTGAGATTCATCTAGATTAAACGACTGCAGGGCTTTCAAGACACTCTGCGAGTCTGAAAAAATGGTTGACGTCGCTAATTTCTTGTCTAGGATAAAATTGGTCGCATGATAAATTGCAAGAGCTTCTGCCGAAAATATGGAGGCTTGGCTAGCTATTTTAGCTCGAAAACATATATCGAGAGAAGGGCAATAGACGCTGAAACCTGTAAAAGGGCTATTCGGCTTTTTAGAGCCGTCAGTATAGAAGCAGTGTGACGAAGGCAGGATTTGACTGAAACATTTTTCGAATTCGTTAGTCGGATTCTTTGAGCTTTGGATGTCAGGGGACGTCAACTCCCGTGTTAGAAGATCAACACTGATTGCAGCGCCTCTAGCTTAGAAGCATGTAATAGAACTAGAAATCCAATATGGTGGACAGCGGTAGCGATAGTGATGGATAAAATATTGAAAATAAAATACAGGGCTCGGGGTGGGATTGAACCTAAAGTCCTATTGTCATTAAACGGGCTCTATACCAATATGCTAAGCATTCCTATTTGTGTATAGATGAAGAAACTTATTTTACTGTCATGGCCTAGATTCAACGTTACAATTTATTTTTATTTATTTATACATGAGATTCAATGTTTCTCCCAAAGAATGAAATTAAATGGAGGTACCAATAAGTCTTTTATTATATGCAATAATTAAAAAGAATATAAAAAAAGTTGAGAACGGGACTCGAACATAAGATTTCGTAATCTGCAAACAAACACCCTACTCTTACGCCAATTGCCACTTGTGTAAAGGAAGTTGAAAATTAACATTTATGTTGTGAACTACATTTGGGGTTTACATAGATACAGTCAGATACGTCAACACATTGGTGGTGTCCTAACTGTTATTTCCTAACAGGTGAACTATTCTGATGTGCCGATGATTTCCTATACCAGTTGACACGCCCTGCTCGCTGCAGCCATCTTCTTCGTCAATCTCATGGAATACGATTAGCTGGGAAAGAGGGTTTCCTAAGAAAAAGTGTAAGGTTATGGCGAGGAATAGAACGATCTCGTGCGCACAAACTGGCCCGCGGGATAATTCTCGAGATACCGGGTAGAGAAAGTGAGGGATCGTAGACACGTCTGAACAGTATCAATTACTTTATTTATTTACTGTCTGACTAAGATATGACCTCGTCGGCATACAGGTAACGATTGTCTCCTCGCCACCATGTCTCGCGTTCGTCGATTCCTCTTTTTAAATCAGAATCGGAATGCTTCCAAAAACTCAGTTTTTCATTCAGAGGTTAACTCACCAGGGAGAGCGTCGTGGCGTTCAGAAGTTTAGCAAGTCTTAGGAACAAAGTCGGAGAGAGAAAGCAAAGGAACAGAAAATTATGTAAACGCACCGAAGCTGCATTGAACATAGCCAAGAAGACATACATCCAAAATATTTAAGGGGGTGTGTCAGAAAGAGGGATGTATTATTAGAAAATCGAACCATTTCACAAGAGAACTTAATACTAAAAATTATAAAGCACGGTAGAAAAACAAAAGCGATACAAAGCAAAATTTAGTAACAAAAAACACAGCACATAGTAAAGGCGGGAATAGGATTCGTTAGATAGGAATTCTCGAGCAGTCGGAACTAATATAAAATTTTACAAAAGTTAAATAATTTAATGGAGGTGTTTATCGCAGGAGCGATACGCACTGTTAGAATACACTAGAATAATACTATATATACAGGATGGGCGAAATTGGGCAGAAATCATAAGAAGTTTTATAATAACAATTCTCTAGAAATATAATATAGATCAGGGCGCAACGAGGTAATGGGAGAAATCGAAATTAAATTTGCGGGAGCGGTAGGGACCGCGTAAATACACTGAATAAAATATCCAGGAAATATTGAAATTCTAATTATACTATGGTAAAATTAAACAAAAAAAATATAATAGTAAACTTCATAAGCGATAATTTAATGCTAAACACAATATTTTAGTCAGAAATTATAATAATTATACGAGAAAATTATTTCATAGGAAAATTTATCGGTAGCGGATGAATTCGGGAATTCCATATTAGTCAAACCAGAGGGCTGGGACTAGAAATTAGCGATCTTTTCTTCTAGAGATTCCAAATTCTTACGGTATTCACAAGAAGACTCCAGAAACACAGATTTAGGTAACGGAAAGCACATAATTTCCCGAGACAAAGAAGAATCAAATCGCAAAATAATTTAACACGTAACTGCATATCGTCCTTTTTACTAAAAGTGGGAGCGCGGGAAGACATTCGCAATCATATAACACAAAATTCGTAAAATCGCCGAGTAGGCAGAAGGCCTAGACGAGTATGTCTCTAAGTTTCCAAAAATCACATTATAAATTAGCGAAAGAATCTCACCATGGAAATAGGTATGGCTCTCAGGCGCTCCTCGACGTAAGTGAATGAGAGCGAGAATGCGGAATCGCCAAGAAGCTAACGTGCCCTCTTTTCCCTTGCTTGTCCAATTTTCCATTTGATTGATGTTAGCGGACAACAAAAACGTAAGGCGTAACTCAATAACAATAAGGAAGCGATAGTTGGAGAGGCGGATGGAACCGGGGATCCGAATTTAGGCGAAGATCCACGAGGAATGATGAAGTTGCCGGGTGCGACAGGCAGCGTGCAGAGACGGCGTGGCGTAGAATCCGGCGAGGATGCGGGTGCTCTTCCTACGGACGGTCCAGTGGCGTCGTGTCGCAGGGACATCGGGGGTCAGCTCCTAGCTGGCCGGCAGGGCGTGGAGGACTTTGTCTACTCCAGGTCGGCGGTGCAGGTGAGGAGGGCCCAGGCGATGACCTGGCAGAGCGGCCAGAGGCCGTGGTGGCGGCCCCAACCCGGGTGCTCCATTTGCGCATGGTCCTGACTGGCGGCTGCAGTAGTCCCAGGGTACGCATCCTTGGTGGGTTGCCTGAGATTCCGGTCCATCCTGTTCTCCGTAGCGCTAGTGTCTCCAAAATGATCCACAATCCTTCAGAATAGTGGTGGCCGCAGGTGGTGTCGCTCCAAAACGTCGTAAACGAGATCATAGCGTAGGGTACGTAGCGTAAAATAAAAGAAAGCAAAAGTCAAAGATTGGAAATAACAAGTCCTCATGTCAAAGGACGATAGAGAAGAGGACATAATAAACATAAAACTTCGGACATAAAATTTCGGGAATCCGCCCTGCTTAAAATTATTTGTACCGACGTCTAGGAGCGCCGATGTATCAAGCAGAGGAGTAGAGACGGATTAGAAATTTGGAACGTGGATTCCCTCAAAATGACGTTATAGTATGTATGTATGCGAGATACAGAGGACTGTAACTTTTGGGATCCAGGAGTACAGCTCGATCTCTGGTCTTGAAGTGTGTACTCCGAGCTTATATCGTAGAATTATTAGCTAGATTCAGTCACAGTAGCTTGAGTTAGAATTTTTCAGATTATAATCAGAACCAAGTAAAGTTAGTTATAGCGCTCTCCAATAGCACCTGTATTTTTATTTCTGAAGCCTTTATACAACTTGAAAATCTATAACATCATCGTACTAGAGATCAACATCAATCCAGAGGATTAAACAACGTTGGAGTGCTCATCAGGGCTTTGGTAGCTAACGAACCCACCTCGCCAGATTCACGACAAAACAAAAACGACAGTGGCGACGATCAGAATGTCACACCACAAGCAATGGCGTAGATACGTGGCTCTTCGTTGAGCGTGCTATGTGTATAAATGCTGGGTTGTCTGATTTACGAACACTCTATCTATTAGAACTGTGGACGCCACATCACTCCCATTCTAGTGTCTTGCTGAGAGGCGAAAGTCACGTTTCTATTTGCCCCAGGTCCCTGGTAGGTCCTCAGGGTGCTTAAATGGGACGAGACCGATGTGTCGTCTGCATGTGGCTGGTGAGTCGCGCTGTTCTCTTTAAGTGGTGCAGTTAGTTGTTCCTTTTCGAAAAAAAAAAACGGGTTTTCACCTTTCGGTCAAGACAGTGACCTGTTGTCTCTAGATGTCCACTTTGTGGACTCTATCAGAGTCGAACGAGTCATCGAACGATGACGGGAAAAGAACTTTCGTTTCGAGCCTGCGATGGACGTTAGACGCAGTCACAAAAAAACGTGTGAGCACAACAACGTTTTTGTGAAAAAATTTCTCACAAAAACGTGTGAGCAGCTATCTAAATTTTTGTACGTAAACATCTTCTTCCGCTAATGATGAGCCGTAGGCGTTGCTCTGGCCGTTTGGATGTGTTGTCTTGAATTTTCTAGAAATACAAAAGGCTCGATTACTGTATCCAAATCGTAGAAAAACTAACCTGGAAGGCGAAGGGGTGTTCCGTATAATCCGCTGCGGTAGCCTTGATATTTTCCCTGTAACTGTATTGGAGATCAAGCAGCACAATAGGCAGGAGTAGTTATACAAGGAGAGTTCTGGATACAGATTCCGGCACCGACACTTACAGGCACCCCGGAGCCTTGTAAGGTTCGCGTCCGTGGTAACTGAGCACGCCGGAGGTAGATTTGTGCACCACCGAGTGCGTAGGTCTAAGAAGGTTCTCATCCGTGCTGAGTGAGCACGGTGGAGCTCTTTTTGATTTTTAAATGATTCCTGCTTACCGACACCTCGCGAGCGAGCGAGCGAGGATAGGAAGGTGCGCACGCACCTTCGGTTTGACGTCATCGGAACGGAGGCCTCACGTCAACCCCTCGGTTTGACGTCATCAGAAGGAAGGAGGGGTGGGGTCTCAGTTTTTACGTTGGATTTGAGAGGTTTGACGTCAGATATCAGAAATTTGATCTCAGACGCAGTCCTATAACGTTTACAGTAGATTTCAGGAATTGTATGGTAGATTCTAGAAGTCACGTATTATAAAATTGGAGAAATTCTATTGAAATGGTATATATTGTAACGTGGCGTCACCAACTCGGCTTGAGCGTGCCACGTTACTTTAAGGGGTTACATGGGTTTACTCGGGGAAAAAAGACGTATTTTCAACAATGTTTTTTCTTATATAAAAAATAAAATATTTGATTCAAACTTTTTACTGTCTTAAAGATATACATTTGACAAAGAAGTTTCGAAATTTTCAAAGGAAAATTTTTAAAACTCCGCCATTGTGACGTCATTTCCTGTGACCCCTCGGAAAAAAGGTGCGTCCGCGTTGACAGTAGACCTCACGACAGGATCATCTGAAGTAAAAAAAAAAAATACGTGTTTTAGTTAAGACTATAAACTAGAATTTGGACGAAGGAAAAAAAAAGTGAAAATTGGATTTTTGCCAGACCATTTTACAAAAAAATGCAAATTTCCGTAAAATTTGCTCAACATTTTTTTTTTAATAGTTGTAATTGAAAAAAAAAATCCTTCGTCCAAGTCCTCGTGTATTGTATCTCGAAGACCTGTGTAAAATTTCATCAAGATCGGTTGAGTAGTTTTCGAGAAATTTTGACAACCGACTTTGTAAACACAGTTTCGAGAAAAACGCGTTTAAAGTTTTGAGTAACAATAAAACTGGAAAACAAATTTTTTTTTAACTTACATTGAATCGTCGATTCCTGGGCCATAAAGTAAAGAACCTGCAGCAGCTGCAATGTCCAGGACATCCAGTTTTTCTTCATCTTTATTTTTAATAATGTTAGAACACCGCACAAAACACGAGAGTGTTGAAAAAAGTAAGGCAAAGTCTATAATTGAATATTGGAGCGTGTCTTCCTCTGGCACGTGCTGTTTATCGTCACCTTTTAATTTTTTTGCCCACGTGCTCGTGAAGGAATCATCATGAATTTCAGGATTTTTAGGATTGAATGATTATCTCCTTTTCCTTGATCTATCCTTTCTACGAGTCCCGTACGCTAACTGAGTTCTCGAAACTTTATGCATTTTTTAATAAATTTTACAACAGACACTTTGGATAATCTCGAATAAACCTCGTAATTCAAGAAGTAATCACCAACTGAAGTATTTCAAACTAGTTGCCCTTAGAAAGTGAAAGCAATGGACAATAAAGACGGACAAACAATAGACGAGCAGCTGCTCCGATATACCTGTGGCGCGCTGAGCCTACTTGACTTTGAGCGCGCACCTTCCCAAGGCTGTATCTCCGAAATTTTTATTCGGATCGACTTGAAAATTTAGGATAATATTCTCGAGACGTTGTAGAAATTAATAAGACAATAAAAAAAAATTCGATTTTTTGAAGCCGTGATACCCATGTAACCCCTTAAGGGAAATACCATGGGGCCGCGTCGGAGGACCGTAGGATCAGAGCCAGGACGGGGGTTCGGCTGCCAGTAGCGGTAGGGCGGATTGAGTTGCGAGGCAAATAGGCGTAATGGCTAGCGCTGATGAAGCCGCCGACCGCTCGCTCCTCGCTGCCCACCAGCTGGATACCTGACTGTCCCGACCTGCCATTCCGACGGCAAAGGACAGCGGGAGGAGGGGTAGTTTTGTTTGGAACCCCTACTAGACGGTGATGAGCGTGGGGGACGAAATTCCCGGGGAACGGGAATTCCTTCGGCGAAATTCGGCGAACCGATGACAAATGACTTCGGTAATCTTCGGATTAACCGAAGTCAATCTCTTTCTGGTACCCCGTAACGATACACGTATGACTGATAGCGGATTTTGGATTGATTATTTGGATAACAGCTCGGTTTGTTTCTTTTTGGTGGATATTTCTGGTGACTCGACACGGCTATGTCTTGGAACTCGATATGGATCTTTTTTTTTTCATTGTCTGGGAATAAGAGAAAGGGTGACAATGCGGTGCCCCGCTGACGGAAGTGACGCCAGGAACTGGCACCGGCCGCAGGAGGATCTTATCGAGTATCTCAACGTTGGCAGTGTAAAATACTATTATATCGAACGATATCGAACGATATCAGAACTATGATACTTTCGAATGTGGTCACTTATGCCTCAAGTTCTTATGGGATAGTTAAATCGTGAGAATAAGTATCGTATATATAAACGTGCTACATAATTTCAAATCAGTCAAACCTTCGCGATTATGGAAGATTCGTTTACGTTAACTTTATCCGGGAACTCTTCTGTACTCGAGACCCAATATTCCCCCCCCCCCCCCCCGTCGAGCTCTCTCGGGATAGAAATCATGCTTTGGGACTCATCGAATTACTAACCTTTAATTCGATTCCTAACGTGGACACTGGTAACAACAAGCTCTATGTGGGGAATGAAGTTATCACCCTTTGGTAGCTAGAGATAACGGATATTGAGAATTATGTGCAGACTGCGTTGATGAATAAAAATATCATCATTCATATTAAGCCTAACAATAATACGCTGTACAGCGAAATTAAGTGTAACCGTGATGTAAATTTTCAACCTGATGATTTTTTGGTCGCTTGTTGAGTTTTATCCAACGCGTTTTGGAAGTTAATAAATTACATACGTCCGATGTACCTGTAGTCATTCTCACGGTGAACGCCCTGCGAGTCGAGTGCAAAATTACTACGGGAGCTTACATAGACGAGCGTAAGGTGCATACCATCCACGAATTCTTTCCGATTGTACTTCCAGGATATAAGATCATTGAGGCGCCGTCACACGTCATTTACCTTCCAATAATGAGCAAGACAATCGATCACCTACAGCTTCGAATAGTCGATCAGGACGGAGACGGTGAATATTCAAGGAGAAGTCATAAGGATGAGACTACACGTGAAATCGATGGGATAATGGGCATCGTGTTTAACAAAAAGATCTTAGTGACTATAATAGTAAGCCGATATGCCAAAAAGCAATCAGTCATCGAGCTAACACGTCAAAACCTGTTATTCCTGAAAAATCTAGGACTCAAGGTCACACCAGCCGGAAGAGGAAGGTAAAACGTTTATTCCGCTGCTATTGCATTATTTTTATCCGCTGCGTACCATGGAGCAAACGACTTTAAACATTGGGACACCGATCATCTTCGATGAGTCTATAACGCATTGTGAAACGCATGCGCACCAGCTTTCCTCATCGTCAACGTCCAACAACAGTGTGAAATACAAATCTCCGTTCAACATCAAGACCTGTGTTTACTACCGAATAGAAGTTCGCTACATGTTTACGAAAAGCTCGTCAAGGCAGATGGTTCTACGACAGCTACAAGCACAACCTTGGTAAATAACGCCATTTGTCATCTTTTCGATGAAATTCGTTATGAAATGAATGGTATAAAGATCTATCGGAATAAAAACGTCGGTATCACGAATCTCATGAAAGGTTTCGCTTTTCTAACTCCTGATCAACGCTCATCACTGGAAAACGTTGATTGGACCGATAAAGAGAAACTAGCCAATGCAGACGGTTACTTCGACGTATCCATACCGCTGAGTCTGATACTCGATTTCGCTGAAGATTATCGCAGGATCATCGTTAACGGTAAACACGAGTTGATTCTAACGAGGGCGAAGAGCAATGACAATGCAATTGAACAAAATCCTGCGGAAGACTGTAAAGTCGTAATTTAAACATGGGAATGGTTGATACCATACGTAAGGATTTCGGACCGTCGAAAAATGGAACTGTTGAAATTCATCGAGAGGGATGCACCAATTGCTATGAGTTTCCGCACATGGAAATTGTACGAGCATCCTCTACTTCCCACCACGTCGAAACGCGTGTGGGCTGTCAAACGTCAGTTGGAAAAACCTCGATACGTCATATTGGGATTTCAAACTGGTAGAAAGAACAAGAAAACTATGAATGCGAGTCACTTTGACCACTGCAACGTTAGAGACGTTAAACACTTTTTGAATTCAAAACGTTACCCCTATGGAAACGTGAACCTTGACATTAGTCGTAATCAGTTCGCTGTGCTGTACGAGATATATGCAAACTTTCAAGCTACCTACTACGACAAGGATGCTGAGCCGCTATTGACGAAGAGTCAATTCGTCGCGTAAGCTCCACTAATCACTATCGATTGCTCCAAGCAAAACGAATTTCTTAAATTTGGATCAGTCGATATTCGTCTTGAATTCGAAGCAGATCACAATTTCCCTGCTGAAACATAAGCGTTCTGTTTAATTCTACATGATCGAATAGTAGAATACAATCCAATCAGTTGTGGGGTGAAAAAATTAGTATTAAAACCCTGCGATCGTCTTTACACACTCAGTTTATTGCAATGGAATCATCGTGGATACACAAGGTTTCAAGCAACCCTCGGACGAGTTTGTGCTGAAGGAGCTGTCCGTGATTCGCGTGGGCAACGATTTCTCCGAGCCTGCGACATTTCTATTTCAACCACCTTGTTCATGGGGATCTCTTCCGAAGTCAAATACAAGTGTATGAATTCATGGCTACAACACAAGTTTCATGGTATTCCTTGAAGCTCCGGTGATACATCTCACAACCAAGCCAAATACATTCTTCGAGTCATTTTACAAGATGCTACCAGAATTTATGTAAAAGGATTGGAAAAGAAAAGTTGGCTCAAGAATTTTGTAGAACATTCGGAAAAGATTGTAAACCTTGAAGATCTAGGTTGCCCTTCGCTGCAAAAGTTGCGAAAAAATTTACTTACTCGATGTATGCATCATCGTGCTCCGCATTTCAATTGTTCGATGGAAAACGTTAAATCGTTAAGGACTTGGATATCAGAATGTATGGTTATTGATTAAGAATAAAGTATGAAAAAGAAATAATCAGTTGTATTTATTGTCGCGTACGTGACAATCTGTTTATTTAAATCAAGAGTATGAACATTTACAAGTATTGAAATTTGATGAGGTTGAACTTTCCACCGAGGTAATGCATAAAAAGCCGATTCTCAGCGGCAACCAAAACCATCTATTGAAAGAAATCCTCATCGTTCGTCAGAGCCCGCGAGATCCTTGCTGGTAGAAATACTGAGAAGCTATTTTCCACGTCAAAGATATGGAAAATTTTAATTATTATTAAATAAACAATTTGGCAATATACAAAAGGTTTGCTAAATTCCTTGGCATCAAAGATCAGCCGTCTCGATGTGCAGTTCTTCTCGAATAAATAGTGCACGTTAAATTATTGTAAACAATTTTTTCGGTAACGTACAAAGGGGATCATTCGACCCCTCTTTTGATTTCTACTGTCTCTCCAAGGTTCATGTATCGTAATGGAACGATAGAGGTGGAGAAGGAGGAACAAGGGGGTTATGATGATGAAATGTCATCGAAATTCTTCGGTGTCGTACAAAGGGTCACTCGTCATCTCCACCGACTTCACACGATAGTCTGTGGAGCGTGTGAGGGGAAAGGGGGGAGCTGTCATAGGATCGCAAGTGCAAAATTTAGTAACGTACAAAGGGTTGCCGATCACCTTTTTTCAAATTCACCGCCTTCACATACAAAGTCAATGTATCATGGATGGGGCTTGCAATAGAAAATTCTAGAAAGTACTTAATTGCTTTCAACGTAAAAATTCTGATATCTGATGTAACATTTCTGAAATCTGACGTCTAACCTCTGAAATCCAACGTAAAAACTGAGACCCCACCCTTCCTTCCGATGACGTCAAGCCGAAGGTGCCCGCGCACCTTCCTATCCTCGTTCGCTCGCGAGGTGTCGGTAAGCAGGAATCTTTTAAAAATCAAAAAGAGGTCCACCGTGCCCACTCAGAATGGATGAGAACCTTCTTAGACCTACGCACTCGGTGGTGCAGAAATCTATCTCCGGTGTGCTCAGTTAGCACGGACGCGAACCTTCCAAGGCTCCGGGGTGCCGGTAGGTGTCGGTGCAGGAATCTGTATTCAGAACCAGCCTTATATATCTACTCCCATGCACGCATATTGTAACTATATAGTTAATTGGAATGTTAATTACTTCTAGGAACGAAAAATATTCGGTGCATACCTTTGATACTAGTACGTTGTATCGGTGGATCAAATGGGTGTGCGGTACAGTGCCGAAAAGCGCTTCCAAGAATTTTTGCGTTGAGATCATTCTCCATCCCCATGCAGCCAAGCCTTATTGTTTAAGACAATTCTAGGATGACCTTAAATTTTTCGTATAAAAGCCCTTCGATGATGGAAAGCGGTCATTGTTATTCAAATCTTTGAGTACATTATTAGGAAGAACAATATGGATTCTGCAAAGTGTAAAAAATTTATTGACATTATGGAAGGAGCATACAAGCTTCTGAAGAAAGAATCATCGATCATATAGATTGAAAAGTGGATCAAATTTGGTACTCAAAATATTAGACTTTTAAATAAAATTTTAAGAAGCGTTGTACTAACGATTGGGGAGAAGACGAAAATCTCAACGACAATTGGAGTATTGAAAACTCTTAACGAAAAGTTCAAGAAACATCAAAAGAGAGGTGAAGAAACGGTAAGAGACAGAAGAAGCGACAGAGTACGATGAGACGATTTGGAATCTACCTTTAAAGGAGGAAAAAGTACTGGAGTGATAACAAATTTACAACACAAGGACCTGAAACCTTTTTTAGAAGATTCGAGAAAACTAATTGAGGATTGAGGATTGTGGAGATTCAGAATAAAAAATACACTTGGAAAGGATGGAAATTTAAAAGTTAACGTCGTTTTGACCTGTAAATTCGAAGTCATAAAAAGTGGTGAGATTATTGAGGAACTAAAGTGTTTTAATACCAGAAACGAAGTTATCCTATCATCTACGAATATCAATGATTGGTTTAACGTAACGTATTTAACATATAAAGGAAAAATTTTTAACATAAATTCAAGACTTCCAAGAGAAGGAATCACGCTGGTCATTGCTTGAAATTATAAATTTGGCTGTGAATATTAATAGATATATGCCGATACATGGAGGCCTATCAACATTCATTTAGCTGCCTAAAGACGTGCAAAGTAAGAAAGCAATTATGAATATCAGAGTAGTATAAGTTTGGGAGTTCTGGACCAGGATTCCTGTAACCGACATTTACCGACACTCTAGAACCTTCGAAGGT
>JARQTG010002593.1:0-13994 GCA_030142615.1 Syrista parreyssii
CCAGAAAGTGGTTCGCGGCATTACGAACGATATGTTAGACAAAGTTTTTCACAGTTTTCAAAAGAGAATTGATTTTTGTACACAATCTAACGGTTCGCACTACGAAAATATTTATCATTAATCATTGTACTTTTTCGTTATTTTTATAAGATGTAATAAATTGACATAAGAAATATTTGACTGGGTTTTATTTATGTGCGTTTAAAACTGCAGAGTTTCCTCTATTTAAAGCAATTTGGCTTTTCTGATTCTGTGCACGTGTTTTGAAATGACAGCCGATTAGTTTCAGCAACTTCCTATTGGACACCCTGTATATGCGTAAGTAAAGTGTGAATCTAAAATGGTGGAAAAATGTTGACTTGAAATAAAATATAAAAAATAAAAAAATGTGATTATTAATTATAGAATGGAGTATGGACGAATGGGATTAGGAGACATTCGAATCCCTGAATGAAATCCCATTTCATTCCTGTCAAGTGGGCGTCCGATGCAGCCATTAAGGAGTCTGTGGCTGTTGGTCTAATGTTGCACCGAGCTGAGTCTAGCAATACGGTATTCGCCGGTTTAGTTGTCGTTATTACAACAATCCTAGTCAATTAGCAATGGCTAATGTTGGGTGCCAGGTGCAGGTCTCCCCCTGCACCGCTGTTCCTCACCACGGCCGCTTCCTCGCGATCTCTCGGCTGTTCAGCCTCAGCTAGCTGATAATGGTAGAGGGTAACGTAGGGGTCGACGAGAATCGAGTGTTTCGGGCTTACGCCAATGATAACGCCCGTTTGAGTGGTACTATCCACTTATTATTCAAACGGTGTCGGTACAAATCATCCCTACGCGTACAATGATCCCCAACGGCGGTCGCGACCTTCCGAAAGTCGCGAGGTCAACCTCTCCTCCGTCCCTAGCTTGCTCTCCTAGCGGTCCGCGAACCCTCCGCGACGCGACCCGCGATCCTAACAAGCTGGGGGGTGCGAACCCCTTATCCTTCCAGAGATCTGGGCTGTTCGGCGCCCTGTGCGCCTGGACCTGATTTTCCTTCCGGCTCGGTGTACGCGATAGACCTCAGCTCTACTTTAGCGCGGGGGGTGCTAAAAAAGGAAACTGCACTCAGCGGTACTCACCAATACGTCTGCTACGAATCACCGGGAACTTCGATATCCAAAAAAAGAAAGTCCTGTGGGCCGATTCGGGGCGAGGGCAATCCCGAGACTGGTGCCACTCCTTGGCGTCGCTTCTGTCTATGGGTGCATTTCATACTCCGCACAGTCATCCTTTACCCTTATTCCCCACATAAAAAAATATCCAAAATCGAATCCCGTAGCGTAGCCGTGTGTTTAGTCGCCAGAGAGATCCAAAAGAAAAAAACAAGCCAAGCTGTTATAAAAAAAAAAACAATACAAAAAAACAATACAAAAATCACCGTCCAATCGTTTTCGTGTCAAGTGTGTTGAGCCACCGAGTACCGGAAAGAGATTAACTTCTGTTAATCCGAAAATTACTGAAGTCATTTGTCATCGGTTCACCGAATTTCGCCGAGGAAATTCCTGATCTCCGGGAATTCCGTTCCTCTCGCTCTCACCGTCTAGCAGGTGTTCAAAACAAAAATACCCCTCCTCCCGCTGTCCTTTGCCGTCGGGATGGCGAGTCGGGATATTCAGGTGCCTGGCTAGAGGGCAGCAGGGAGCGGGCGGTTGTGGGGACACAAGTAGCTTCACCACACTATATCTTATTTATGTAACGTCAAAAGGCAATTGATATGACACAAGTAGGTTTTTGACAAGTCTTTTCTTTATTTTACGGGAATCAGAAGGATGATCACAAAACCAATACCGCGAGGTAAGTAAGTTGCGAGTACGACTCTATTTCTGCGCTACGCCTAACCGTGGCGCTAGTGTTCTTTTTGTCGCTGCGCGGTTTCTAAAGGCTAGTTTCTATGTTACAATCTTTTAGGCTGATCTCCATACGGTCGACGGTCTTATCGACGGTGGCCATTACGCCTCTTTGCCTCGCAACTCGATCCGCCCTACCGCTACCGGCAGCCGGACCCCCTTCCTCGCTCCGATTCTATGGTCCTTCGACGCGGACCCGTGGTATTTCCCTTAAAGTAACGTGTCACGCTCAAGCCGACCTGGTGACGCCACGTTACAATATATATAATTTCCCATGAATCAAATATTATATTAATCCCATAGGATTAAAATTAATTCATGGTCATATATTTAATTCGTTGATATATAAATATAGGTATTTGTTTCCGAAGACAATAAAGACTACCCAGAGAAAGAAACAATATTTTTTAATCATCCTGCGTAATCAAATATACAGTGACTTAGAAAATCTTATAAATTATGACATATCTCGTGTATTATATATTAAATATTATGTTAAGTATAGGTCATTTATATTCACTACAATTTGTTACAGATTTGCAGAAAACTGGTAATACAACTATTGCGGTTGACAGTATTTATATTATACAGGGTGTCCCAAAATTGCCTTACTAACGGGGTATAGCGGTGTTCGGGAGGGCATAGCTGATCACGAAAATAACCTTCCGTTTCTTGAGAGGTACTTAGTTTTCAAGCTAGAGCCATTTAAAGATGACCAATCAGAGTAAGGCGTCAGCAGAAACGTAGGCACCTCCGATCTCTGAGTGTTCTGCACTTGCGATTGTTTTTCGGTTGCACCGACGAGACTCAAGCCTTTTATGATCACGCTCGTCTAAAATTTTGGAAAGTATCTGCATAACCCGTATGCAGCGTCAGAGCACAGCATACTATGCCTGGCTTGAATCTCGACGGTGCTACCGAAAAACAATTGCAAGGACAGAAAACTCAGAGATCGGAGGTGCCTACGATTCTACTGACATCTCACTTTGATTAGCCAACTGTAAACGGCTCCAGCTTAAAAACTAAGTATCTCTCAGCAATTTCACCCGAACATCGCTCTATCCCATTAGTAAGGCAATTTTGCGATACCCTGTATACTTCCAACTATTTTTATTATTGCGTAAATTTTTATTGTTCTATTGCTCAAAATACTTAACTTTCAGATAAGTGTTTAGTGAGGTCTGTAGAGTTCAAATAGAAAACAAATATACAGAGTGCTCCGTGATAAGTTGCTGAAACAAATCAGCTACACTTTGAAATGCATGCAGAGAACCAGAAAAATAAAATAAATTTAAATAGAGTAAATTTCTGAGTTTTATTTACGTGCAGACTAATCACAACCAGAAGTATTTGCATCAAATTTTTATTGTAGCTTCTAAAAATGTCATCTAGAGTTACATAAAAACTGCTATGTTGAGAAGTCGAAGAAAAAAGAATCAGTAGCAGACCCTCAAACAATGGTCGGTAGTATCCCAAGAGACGTTTTATTAGAACGTACTTTTCATAGCTTTCTGAAATGACTTGATTACTGTGTGAATTCTAACAAGTCTGTGTATACTTTGAAAATACCTACAGTTGGGACAATCAACTTTTCGCGTCTTTAGATGAAAATAATATCTATCAGAGAGTATAAAAAGCGATACGGTTTTGATCCGATTGGTGCGTGGTCATTGATGAGTATCTGAGCTTTCGTTGACCGATTGTATTGACACTTTTCAGTCAGATGCTGATTGTGCACGCTGACAAAGTAACATATCAGCATGGCTGATGACAAGCACGGGACATGTGATTGAAATTGACACAGTTCATCTATTTAAAGCTATTTTAATTTTCGTGTTCTCTACGTATGTTTCAAAATAACAGCTGATTAGTTTCAGCAACTCCTTACGAGGAACCCTATATAAGGTGATTCACGGGAAGTTATGGATTTGGGTGTGGCTTATAACTTAAATTATAGTGATTGGTCAGTGATGAAGATATTGTTTTTATTCAATAGACATTTAGGTCAGTAGAGCAGTTTTCTATTACCATATGGTTTGATCTGTCCGGGTTCGGTTGTCGATCCCAATTAAAATTCAAGTTCATGTTGCTGTGACAAGAGATACGTCCTCTTCAATCGTTTCCTTTGTCAATTAGTCAAAAAGTGTGTGTTATTATAAAATTCCCTTTTCACTAGTATTGTTATCATAAAACTGTTTGTGTTTTCTTTAACGACTGTTTAATTCCATATTCCATAATAGTCAGTAATTTAGATAATTGACCAGTAAGAATAACATTCAAGTTGGACCAAGTCAAACCAGAGTGAAAAACCATGAGGATCATTATCATTATTTGTGTATGAGCTTAATCACTGATCAGTCATCATTAATCACTGACTCTCACTCAAGTTAAGTCACACTCGAATCCCGTAACTTCCTGAGAATTGCCTTGTCGTATATCGGGAATTTATGAAATTTGTTGATAATCT
The DNA here is from genome assembly GCA_030142615.1 of Syrista parreyssii. NCBI lineage: Eukaryota > Metazoa > Arthropoda > Insecta > Hymenoptera > Cephidae > Syrista > Syrista parreyssii. Next base: position 4,354 of record JARQTG010002593.1, read on the forward strand.
GACAGAGTATCATCGTAAAATTTTAATGCTAATTGCTTGATACATTCGTTACCTACATATCCAGAAAAATTTTTTAAACTATCACGGAAAAATATATGGAGAAACGCCGTGTGATTTGCCATGATGTTGTATCCTTATATCTTTCCATTTAAGATTAAAGCACCTAATGACTGTAGATGCACATAGGACCTGTGTGGTCGTGTTATCATGTTGATGATAGTATGTAACATATTCAGTGACGCCTGTCTTGATAGTTTTATACAAAATTCAACGAGAGGACATTATTATTTATAATACTTATCTTGGCGAATTCCTCAAAGGCGCTTTTAAACTGCTACTTTTATAACAAGATTGAAGTTTATTCATCAATATATGGATTCGAAAGTCTTATTTTCCTAAAACCATTCCTGTTCCATTATAAGTTTTAATGTTTCCTGCTCATTGCATAGAAGATTAAACGGATTTTTATTAATGTGTGCGAAGAATTAGAGTTTAACAAAGCGAAAGTCATGGTTGTTTGGAATTAAAATCATTATGAAGAAATGCCGGCCATAATCTATGCGAATTTGAACAAAAAATATAGAATTTCTGTTAGCTAACATCATGAATTCGTAGTATCAAACGCAACTCCCATTAGGCATAACAAATCTCAATGTCATTTAAAATTAATCGTGAAATGTCTGTATTCGTAAAATACATTTGGTTGTCCTCGTGATAAGCGGTCATATAGCTTCTTCATTCTTATATTTCTCATTTTATAAATGCTACACATTAAATTAAAGTAATCTCAAAGATTAACATTTTATAATTTCATTCCAACAGCTTTGGAAATTATACCTTAACCCTTTGCCGGTCGATGCGCCCAAAAGTTTATGGGAACGGACTTATGGATTTAAAGTGGGAAAACGGTGGGTCTAACATTGGGTGCTAGAGTGGGGCAGTCGTCTAATGAGCATAGGGTTAAACAAGGCATTTGAAATATGAATACTATGAATGTTAAATAATAATAATAGTAATGTATCCTTTACTCTAATTTAGATTAATTTACATTTATTCTTGATATTAAATCTAAGTTATATTTATATCACACTAGAGTCCCCGTTGTTGGCATGTAGCGTTGCTTCGGATGACATACTGTTTAAGAGTTTCGTCCGTAAAGTCCTGCAAATATGATAAAATAAATTAATATATCAGAATTTGCATATATATTACGGAGTTTTCAATATTTCCTACAGCATGTGTAGCCCAGTAAATGCGCATTATTAAATATTTTACGAGATGTGAACCGGATATACTATATCATGAGCAAATTTGTATGGTAGTGTCAACCAATTTGCAGCTGTAAAATTAAAACAAATGTTTACGACATTTCAGTCTCGATTAAAATCCAATTATGGTAATCAATAATTTTACTAAGTAAATAAAAAAATCCGATTCCGTATTTCTGGAAATTGTTGATTTGTAAATTCGATACTGCGTTAGAACTCGCCTTTCTGGAACTTTCGCTGACCCCGGATTCACCGACGTGGTTTTTATCCAACCTGGAGTTCTCCCGCTATCATTTGAGAGCATATTTTCTTAGTACCTTACATTAATTAATTTTATCATTGTCAAGAAAATTTCCTTGCCGTTTTTACTCTACCTCTTATATTTCTAATTTCGACTGGTTATATTCGCTCTTCGCCGCTCTTACTTTACTTTTCCTTTTTTGACTATATTGTTTATGCCGTATTGTGCTATATTTTGCGTTACGTATTTGATTATCGTTGTTTAGTACGATTAATCTTACGGAATCGAGGCTTAGCTTTCTCGAATTTTCTATTCACGCCTCGTGGTATTTCGCCTACCGTTCCTAACCCGAACGTTCCAGAGAACGCTCGACTGACCCCTTCAGGGTGACCGGTCTTGTTTTGAAGATTTGAAATAAGTTACGTAGGCCACTTATTAACGTTACATCGATATTAAAATACCTATTTTACTTTAATAAATTTTCTTTGATATTTTATGTGAATTATTGCGTGTACTACTGTCTCCCATTTAGTGTTCTTTACATTTTGGTTACCGATCTTCATCGTAAGTCGTTTTACATATTTCCGTCATTGATGTGACTCGTTCCTACCGCCGTAACGCAATTGTATACCGTGAAAAATTTGCTGCCGTTAAGTTGACGTCGAGGTGTTCAAACTTTCCGTGGAGAGATACTCTCGACGCACCGAGAGGCCTGGCAGGGGAGAGCACCCGACGGAGACGTCTTCACGGACCAGCAGTGGCCCGGGTGAGATATCGGCGTCCCGTTGGACAGAGGCAAAGGGCTGTAGAGCGGGCGGAGGTATAGTTTGCTACGGTTGTGCAATTTGATATTTCTTGAAACTCAAGAGGTTCCTTATAATACTCTGCTGTATGATGTCAATTTCTCCGAAGTCTTCCACCAATCGCACGTAGAAATTCTTCGTGTGAAAAAGGCCATTAGAATGACTTTTGTATAGCCATTATTGCCAATCGTCTTCAAGTCCTTGATTGGGGCTGGACGGAAACTGATACCTGAGTCTGGAGTAAAAATACCTCCTGACAATCAAGGTATGGAGCTGAGAGAACTTGCGGCTTTTCAGAAATTCTTTAACCCCTCAAGGCTTAGATATAGAGGTTTGCGAATCTAAAGAAATGGATGGTCGTAAAATGAAACCTGTCTATGACGGCCGTAGTGAAGTCTTAAAATACGGTACGGACCTATTGGGTACTATGCGTTTGATTCTTAACGATAACCATTACAACGTGATATTAAACATGACAGGTGCTACTGCAATGAACACATTTTGTTACGCCTGTCGATCTACGTATAGTAGAGAGCATAGGTGTGACGGGACGTTTACGTTATGTCGAACATCCCCCGCTTGTAGTAATAAGTTTTTAGGGGTTAAATATTCTAAATGTCGACGCTCGGTGCATGGTAGCGTATGTCTCGCTAACCATCTCAAGCAAACCTCGTACGCCAGGTCGAGATCTATATGTGAGGTTAGAGAAAGTTGTGAATATTGCGGAATATCGATCATGACTAACAAGGAAGGTTGCCTTACTGTACCCCTACAATCTGGGTCGAAAAAATTACGCTTTGTAGTTCACATCAAAGTATAAACCCTCACAAAAAATGAGCTGCCCACTTGCATATTTAATCGGTGAAATTAATTCCTCAAAATCGATGGTTTTTTCGTTTTTCGCTGATATCTTCGGAACCAAAATAGATACGGCAAAAGTTTAAACAGCAATGTTATTTATTTTTCACTGCTCTGCAATAATATGTACTGGATCAGCGAAAAACGAAAAAACCACCGATTTTGAGGAATTAATTTCACCCCTTAAATTAACATCGGCTTGTAGTGTAGTATATCGAACTAATTTTTGAAAACAAGACAGCATCGCTACTATTCCGAAGAGTGGATACAAAGGACTTGACAATCAATCGAACATTGCATTATAATGGCTTACGTGACTTGAACACGAACGAGGACATCGTATAGAATATGCAGGTCATGGCCCTGAAGTCATGGCCAAGTATTACCAGGTGGTTTAAAGGTAGATGAGTATTATGAAGCAGTCCGTAGGAAAACAGTATTTGAATTCCATGGTCGTTGGTTTCACAGTTGTCTCAAATGTTATCGAAGCGATCGCTATAAAGCAAACGTCGTAAACGATGTTTGGTTAACTATAAATGACCGATATGAGAAAAAAGCATTAAAATCATCACACATTAGAGCTCTAGGCCATCATTTAGAAGAAATTTGGGAACACGAATTTTGACAGTTACGAGCTACAGATAATAAACGTAAAGACTTTCTCAAACATAAACCACCAGTTTTAAGAAGGAGTCGTCTTGTTCCGCGACATGCATTCTACGGGGTCTCACGGGCAATACTCGAACATACTATAAGGTATGCGAGGGAGAGGGGATTCGATACCTCGATGTTACGTCTCTCTATCCTACTGTAAATAAGTACGACAAATTCCCCGTGGGACATTGTGTAGTGTATATAGATGAGGAGTGCAAACAGGCTACAGGCAATGATAATGACATATCAAAAGTTTAAGGATTGATAAAATGTACAGTTTTACCGCCGAGAAATTTGTATCATCCAGTTTTACCTGTAAGAATGCATGGCGAACTAATGTTTGCTCTATGCCGTTACTGTTGTGACGAATTATTGTAAATCAGAATCGCTGTACACACGAAAACTCGAAAGATAGAGCTTTTACTGTTACGTAGATTTCTATTGAACTTCAGAAAACAATCAGTATGGGTTATATCATTACAAAAATTGAAGAAATATGGCAATATAAGGTCAGCCAGTACGACCCTAGTACATGCACTGGTGGCTTGTTTGCTGAATATATCGACACATTCTTAAAGGTAAAACAGGAATCTTCGGGCCCGCCTGTAGCAAACAGAAGTATCTAGACAATTACAAAAAAGCTGAAAGAATTACCTTCGATCGTGATCGCGTATCGAAAAAAACAGGGTTGCGAGCCGTTGCAAAATTATGTCTACATTCATTCTGGGGGAAATTTGGTCAGTGTGAGAATCAACCAAAAACAACGATTGTAACCGATGGTCAAACATTCCTCGAAACAGTTAGTGATCTTAAAAAGCTGATACTTAGTGTTCGCCCAGTAAACGATGATGTGGTATATGTTAACTGGTACAAAGTTGAACTCCCTAAAGGCGTTAGCAATAATGTTTGCAAGGTTAAGGGTATTAGTCTTAATCATACAAATATGAAAAGCGTAAACTTTGATACGTTAAAATCCTTTGCAACTACGCTCGTTCCTAGGGGAAGATAAGGTGGTTCTTCATTATTCGGCAATAAGACGTACAGCTGCGCATTATGTGGTAACTCAGAGCGGAACAAAGGCATTTAAGAGCAATTTTGTGTGGCTGTTTTTTCTCAAGTGACTAGTGGACAGGAGTATTATTAGCGATCTTCGAAAAATTTTAAGACTTCATCCCGCAACAGCCCTCATGCGAGATTTTATATATGAGGAGCTTCACCAATCGAACGGTCCTGATAGGGATTTGAGAATCCTGCGACGCATATTTCAAACAGCGAAAATCCAGAAAGTTACCGTCTGGTATAAAAAAGGTTGCATGAGCCATCCTAAATCTCAAAAAACTTGTAACGAAATACTGATAAGTCGTGGTGGGGAGGATGGGGCGACTTATGAGGATAATTAGAAATCGGGGTAAGTAGTGTTCAAGTGTTCTCATATAATTACACTTGCGGAATGAAAGCTTTTTCTACAACCGAACATTTTTTCATAGCTAACGAAATAACGCGAGAAGCAGAACCACAAGAATATGCTTCTAGTAGACATATAGTGACAACTGCCCTTATTCGTGGGGAGCAGTCTTCACCATCACCTTCACTATCATCATCATCATCATCGTCATCATAAGCACCAGCATTACCACTAATAGCGCCACCACCACCACGCCAGACATCATCAGCATCATCAACATCATCATCAGCAGAGTCTATAGTACTTGCTCCTCACCCACACCGAGGCATTATGACTATACGAGGACAATGTAGTGCCTGAAAGTGGTGAGTTCTATAAACGCATTATACCTTGTTATTATTATACCGTATAGATTTATTTTAACACTTGTTAATTTATGTTTACAGTGAAAAAACCAAATAACACGGAATTGGAGACCCCTACGGTAGAAGTGATTGAGGCTAACTTGAAGGCGGATATGATACAAAAATGATACTTCGGATAGAGGTTGAGGATGGGTCGCAGGCCCGAGCCCCCCCCCCCCCCTCGCGAGGTTTACAAAAAATATTTCGTATCTTATAGTTTCGGCCGTTCTGATGACAGTTCGTCCACGAACTAAGCGGTTTGTCGTATAAAATACCTGAATACCCATAGCAGATCATCTTAAACTATTACATCAAACAAATCTTTAATCTAGCTCTTAGCTTCTACGTAGGCGCTACCGCCTCGTCATCTTTGCGCCACGGACGCATGTTCGCCGCTTCCCATACACCTTCGTATTGTCTTTGCGTATTCTGAAATTTGGGAATGTCAGCTATCAAATATCGATCGGTTTTCAATACTTTGCAGACCTAATATGGGTCTTTGTAGCGCGGGCCTCTTTGCGATGTTTATTATACTGAGCTTTATTTGATTCTTGTAACGACTGAATCTTTTCCACGGCGGTCGATCTAATCGCTTTTAAGTCTCTCAATTCGGTTTGCGCGTCATTGCGGAGAATTTCCTTGAGATTGTCAACTGTACTGACTCGCTGGTCAACTCCGAACAAGAGGCGGCTCGTAGTCGTTCCCGTGCTTTTGTTTACGGTATTGTTCAATGCATACTCTACATCTCCTAGGATCTTATACCAATGTTTGCCGGAACTTTTCGCGTCCATTTTGCCAAGCATCGGTGTAATGACCTGATTAACCCGTTCGACGTATCGACGTATCGACGTATCGACGTGTAAATCTCGTAGAATTTGTCTTCCGACTTTTCGAGCCTATCGATTAACTCTTTGATCATCGGATACGAACTCTGACTCACGGACAGATTAAACTCGAGGGGGTTGTCCTCTACTATCAAAATCCCAGTCGTTCGACCGAGTGTGTCTACATGCCTCATACTCTTTTCCGGACAATGCTCTACCACTTAATCATAATTTTGTAACTCCAAAGCCCATCTTACGATTTTCGGATTTATCTCTTGCTTGCTCAACGCCATTCTGAGTGAATCACAATCGGTAAAAATCTTGAATTTAAGTCTCTGAACGTACACGCGAAGCCGACGAAGCGCATACACTATCGCGAAAGTCCCTAGCTCAAAACTGTGCAGTTTGCTCTCGAACTCCGTAGTTCTTTTTGAAAAGTAAAACACGGGATGCAATTTCAAATATACTTTTCGCTGCAATAACACCGCGCCGAAACCCAACGAACTGGCATCGCAGTGTAATTCAGTTTCATCTCTTGGAATATAAATTGCGAGAATCGGCGACGTAGTTAGTTTAGCCTTAAGAGTCTCGAACGCGTCATTCTCTTCCTTACCAAATTTATACTTTGTTCCTTTCTTCGTCAAATTGTATAACGGTTTAGCTATCAACGAGAAATTCTCGATGAAGTTCCTAAAATACGAGCGTAGGCCAATGAAACTTTGTACCTGGTGCAGGTTTTGAGGAACTGGAAATGTTCATACTGCCTCGAGCCCATCGTCAGTCGGACGGATTCCGCTCTCCGATATAATATAACCGAGGTATCAAACCTCCTGGAGCAGAAACTTGTACTTACTAGCCTTAAGCTTCATTTTATTGCGCACTAGCCTTTTGAACACTTCCCTCAACACGCCAAAGTGACCTTCCAAAGTATCCGGCGCGACTAAAATATCATCCATGTACACGATCACATTTCTGGTCTTGATCAGATCAGCCATTGCTTCGTTCACGAACCTCTGAAACCTAGCCGGAGCCGTCTTCAATCCAAACGGCATCTTAAGATATAATACTCATACTGATCGATTGGAGTGACAAAGGTCGTATATTTCACGGATTCTTTCTCGACGCTTACGTGATGGAAAGCATCGCGCAGGTCCATCAGACTAAAGTACCTCTTGTTATTTAGCATAGCGAGATGGTCCTCGATTAACGGTAACGGATAATTGTCCCTCGCAAGTCTTTTGTTCAGTACCCGGAAATCGACGCACATTCTCAGCGCACCGTTTCGCTTCTTTACCAATACTACAGGTGACGCGTAATTCGACTCGCTAGGCCTAATTATCTTTCTTTCGCATAAATCATCTAATATATCTATCAATTTGTCTCTCTCTGCATAGGACAATCGTTGTGGCCCAAAATGAAACGGTTGAGTGTTCTCGCGCTCTCAACAAGATCTATTTCGGCCGTACTCCTTTTGCTACTACTCGCTTCGACAACATTGTCTCCCGAGTGTACAAGTTTATAACCAAATTTATTCAATACGTCTCTACCGAGTACTGCCGGCACGGTCTTCGTCGTCGATGGTTCAACAAAAAGCTCGCGATTTTAAGCTCGACCGGACTGTCGAGGTTCACGCTACGACTTACGTTTTCCTGCCTAGTTACATAAGTGACCATTTTTCGCGTTTGGTCCGAAGGTTCTTGGTAGATGTTGGTGACCTGCGGCGTTGGCTTCCTCTTAGGACAATCTTTCTTCATGTGCCTCTCCTCGCCGCACTTGAAGCACGCGCGACTCTGTTTCGGTGCCTCGCAGTCCCTCGATGTGTGTTCCCCCTTTTTACAGTTGTAGCAGCGTAATTTCTTTAACTTTTTGACGCTGTCGTTATCCTCCGTTTTATTAGCCGACTTGGATGTCGAACCCTCCTCCGATGGACCATGTCGTCTCGGACGATTTCCCCTGACGTGGAGCGATATCTTTGAAAACGCTTCCAGCAATGTTGATCCGGACTTAAATCCTTGCATTCTTGCCTGGTTTTGCAACTGTCGATCGGGTATACCATCTATGACGTAGTCGACTACGTCCTCCTCATCAATCGGTACTTGATTGGCAAGTATCACTTTATGATAATAATAGTCGCTGAAATTCTCACCAGGAGTCCACGTTCTCCGTTCGAATTTCCTCTTCCGATCAACTCTGCTCGGTCGATGATCGAACGCTTTCTTCATCTCGGCCAACAAACTAGCCAAAGTCATCTCAATATGCTCCTTTTTGAGTGGAACCAATGGGTCGCTTTCCCCTTCAGTCTCGAGCTAATAAGAATTTTCGCGGTGTTGTCGTCCAATTTATACGTCACACAGATTAACTTGAGCTGTCTTTCGCATTCGTCAAAAGATAGATAGGATCAAAACCACTTCAGAGCGGATTTAGAGAAGTTTAGCAGTTCGAGCTTCTCAATTGGCTGCACATGGTCAACCGTGTTGAAAGTTTTAGAAAAATCAAGGAACACCAGCACAGTAACCACACGCATATTGATGGCGCTTCGAATATCGTCAGTGACTGTTATTAGAGTTTTTTTACTAGAACCTCCAGAGGTGAAACCAAATTGAGTTGGATCACTGGACCAAAAGTCTCTGCGAATCTTTTGGATGTGCTGCCAGTTTGATAACCGGTTCGATGGGGTTGAGCTATAATCCAGTTCTGGTAAGCTTGTCATTGAATCCCCAACGAGAAAATGACCAGGAGTGAGAACGAGAAGATCGTTCGGGTCCGTGGAGATGGGTGTGAGTGGCCTTGAATTAAGAATGGCTTCGATTTCGATGACTAATGTGTTGAATTCTTCGAAGGTGAATAATGTGATTCCTATCACTCGTTTGAGATGATGCTTAAATGATTTCACTGCGGTTTCCCAAATTCCACCGAAATGTGGATAGCGGAGGAATGAATTTCCACGCAATGCCCTGGTTGGCGAGGAAATATTTTACTTCCCTTTGATGGTTTTCAGACCTTTGAAGCTCATAGATCTCCTTGAGTTTGTTGTTTGCCCCAATGAAGTTCAAACCATTGTCGGAATGGATGGATGTGGGTTTGCCGCGTCTTGAAATTAATCGGCGAAGTGCACCGAGAAATGCTTCAGTGGTCATATCGCTGACGACTTCGAGATGCACGGCTTTCACGACTAAGCAGATGA